>PVIW01008508.1:0-60594 GCA_004026585.1 Noctilio leporinus
ATTCCTTGTATTCATATACTTGGTTCTGTTTTGCTTGTTGTTAGTTTTGCTCATTATTGTCCCCTAATGGGTGAGATCATATGATATTTGTCCTTCACTAACTGGCTTATTTCACTAAGCATAATACTCTCCAGTTCCATCCATGTTGTTGCAAAGGGTACAAGTTCCTTCTTTCTTTCTGCTATATAGAATTCCATTGTGTAAATGAACCAAAGTTTTTTGATCCAATCTGAGTGGCTATTTTCTTGATTCTCCCAAGGGTAGTACTATTCTAGATATTTTAAAAGATGTTAATTTATAATATATGATGGCTATCTTAGGCTGGGTATTAGGGTAATTCATTTTGAGAAAGGAATCCCAAAACTATAGGCAAAGAGTTTTAGACTGAGAAAGAATAATAAAATTAAGGCTGAAGGTAAAAGATTTTTTATAAAACTTAAGAGATGTCTAACAGGAGAAAGTACTACCTAATAAGGTAATGAATTGACTGCCCAAAATTCAGTAGAGGCTTAATTCTGTCAAATGTAAATAGGACTGACTTCAATTTCTCATTTAACCAATACATTCTACAGTTTAAAAAATAAATGGTTAAAATTGGAAATGGAAAATTGAAGAGAAGAGAAAAATGAGCTATAATACATGCATATAATACATATGTGCAAACTAAGACCCTGTGGAGTGGAAGAGGTGCTATTAATTAAGGGAGGGCCAGGGGCAACAGACATATTAGAGCTGTCCCCAGCAGACTTTTTGGATGATATAATCTAAGGAGAGGGTACAGCATTAAATATGCCTTTGAAGCATATTCTTTAGCTTCAGGGAAAGGAGGCTGAGGTATGTAAATGAAGGAACAAAAGTTCATGAGGGAGGGCCCATTTCTGCTTGTTCTGGCATTGGGTCATCAGGAGTAGGGCTTTGATTGGATGACAGGGTACTTGTGCAAGAAAAATAATGGTGTGAAGAAAGAAAATTATTGTGTTTTATTTGACAAGAGAATTTTGTTCACACAAATGCTCCCTTTTAAATTTAAAGTAATGAATGCTTAAATTCTCCTTGTTCTTAACACCTGCACTAGTGGCCAAGTCACAGTGTGTTCCTAGAGTCACAAGGACTACTGTGGAAACAAGACCAACATAAACTTCTTTCAATGAAATTATGTAAAGCAGGGACAACTAAGTTTTCCCAAGAGTAGTCCATGTTATTAAGTATTAGTGTGCAAAAATGAATTTTTATTTAATGTCAGCGGTTACGTATAACATAATGTCATTCTAAAATAGATGAATTTTTCTAAGATTTATACAAAAATGTCCAAAAATTTATACTTCTGTACATTTTTAAAAACCATTATAACATTCTGTTTGTTTTTCCCCTTATTTATTACATCACACTAAGAAACTGACCAAGTGAAGTTCTATTAGAATATTACTTCCTCTACTCATCAGCACTAAAACTCTTTAAAATTTAGAATGCCCATTTGGGGTATAGAAAAAAAGGAAGCCAACAAGACTGTTTCAGTAGCCAGATTTGATGATAAGTCTAATCCTAAAAGGGGTAACTTGGAAGGAAAGAAAGGAAAGAGGAAAGTCCTACAGGAGGGAAAATGAAATAGCCTTCTTATGGTCAAAGGTTCAACTGCCTTTGGCCAACAAAATTAATTATGTCATTCATCTTGTCTGTGAATCTATCCAGATCCCACCGAGATGCAGGTTTTGTCTTCACAATCTCCATGAAAAGTATTCTCATTTTCCCAGCCAATCAAATAAATTTGAATACCTCGAACTCAATACCTGTGCTCATTGCCTACATCCATTCAACTGCAAAATGCTGCCCATTTTATCTTCGCAACGCATTTGTTTCTATAATCACTTGCTTCGCCTGGATTGCATTTTACCTGGAAATTTAGCCTGTTTTGTTTGCCTCTCTCTCTCTACATCTATATGTATAGCTTCCAGACTAATGTTTCCGATCACATAATTTCTACTCCAGCATTTCCCATCGTATAACCCACAAAACCACCACTAGATATGCAAGATAGTCCTTTGGAAAAAAGTCAAGAGTTCAATAAATTTGAAAATGATCTATGTTTTATCTCCTTCTTAGGGAACCATAATTTGTAATAACGTTAAAAGTTCTGAATAATTTTACAAAAAGAAACCCTCATTTGGATTTTAACTTCATTTTAACCAAGGCTTCACCAATTTACTTGTTCGTAAATTTAACATTTTTGCATATTGCTTATCGTCCTGAAGAACCTCAGTCTACAAAAATAATTAGAAGTGCTGCCTACTGAAAAAGCTCCATTTGCTCCCTACTTGAGTTATTAGAAATTAATTTTTATACAGCATGGTGGAATTAAGTGACCCTGACTAAATAGTTATTGCAAGTTTTAAAAATTCTTGCAGCGCCCTGGTTGAAAATCACTGACGTACTGCATAGAAACAATATACATAGTTTGCTTAAGGCAAAGATAAACCTGCGGTGTGACTACCCACGTGAGCTGGCAAATTAGGAATTTATGATCAGATCAGCCCTGTGAGATTACTTACCATATTTCTACCCACATAGTCTAAGAAAAATTGAGGCTGTTATATAGGTACTTATATAACAAGAGAAAACAAATTTCCTTAAAATTGTGTTGATGAATTTCAAAATATATATAATTGATACAATTTTTTTGTAATGCTAATACTATTAAGGAACAGGTAGGATTCTTTTGGAGGAGAATAACATTTCTGTTCATTGGAATTCAAAATTAGTGTTTCCTATTATTAAAATCAGCAACAGTCCTGAGTGGTGTGACGGTTGGGCATTGTTTCATGAAGTGGAAGGCTGCAGGTTTGACTCCCCATCAGGCATGTGTCTGGGCTGGGGCACATGCAAGAGGCAACAGATATAGATGTTTCTCTCCCTTTCCCTTCGTTCTCTCCCCTCTCTCTAAAAATAAAATCTTAAAAAAAAAAAAAAATCAATGGCAAATGCTCATCTGTTAATGTAATTTTGTTTTCAGCCAAGAAAGTAAGGATTTACTAAGGAGATGAGGCCATGCCCAGAGTCACATGTAACTCATGCTCAAAGACTTGGCTCAGTTAATGTGATTCTTAATGAGATTTTATGGATTTTATCTTTGATCTGCCATACCCAATAAGCAGAGACAGGGATTGAATCTTTATGGGTGCTTTATTCAGATGGTCAGAGATCTGAGAAGACAGAGTTTGCACCCTAACAGACTGTTTTACCATTCTATTGTAAACAGGCCCTTATTATAAGGAAAAAAAAAAAGTGTAGATAAAAGGTTTGGAATTCAGGAAAATGTTAATGAGATCAAAGCTGCAGCATTCTTTCTTTGTCCTGTGGGGAGGTCTATTGTCTTGGGCTGAGGTCTTCTTACCCTGGAGGCAAGGTGGGTCATTCCTCCAGGTCCTAAAACAATAGCTTTGTACATACATTAATTACTAAGCTTATTAACTGGAGTCAAGATGGGTCATTCCTTCAGTTCCTAAGACAATAGCTTTTACAAGCATTAATTATTTAAGCTTATTGGCTGTTACCTAAAACTAAAAATTTCCAACATTTGAGCCCTCCATCATTGCCAAATACTGTAATCAGTTCAGGAGCATATGGTTTTAATTGAGCACGTTCATTGGAGGCATTTATACAATTCTGTTATTCCCAATATTTGCCTTTTAGCATGTCATTATGATGCAGATTAATTGCTTCCAATTGCAGTTCGGGTGTAAACCATGCAATTGCATAGTTAAATGGATTTTTGAAATACCAAAATTTTATTTTTATTTTTACCTACATCCAGGTCTGAAAGATGCTGTTGGAAGTGTAGTTTGAATTCAGAAAATATATCGCAAATTTGTGTAGGTATGGGCACCTTGCTTCTTAAATTATTAACAGCAGAGGAAGTACATATAAAGCAGCTTGAGATCACTTATGATTCAAACATATTAGTTAATAAAATGACTTTACACAGCGTAAGTTTGGTGTGTAAGCACTGGTTTGCCGTATAGCTTTAGGTTTAATTCATTGAGAAATATTATCAATCCCACAGCAAAAGCTAATTGCCAAAGCCATTTAGTTCAATAACAGGATTGAGGACAGTCCTTCTAACCACTTATAAACATATAAACCATTTTTAGAAAGATTTTGTTTATTATTTTTAGAGGGGAAGGGAGGGAGGCAGAGAGGAAGAGAAACATCAAAGTATGGTTGCCTCTCACCTGCCTCCAGCCACGGAGCTGACTGTAGGCCTGGCTTGCAACCTGGTTATGTGTCCTGGCTGGGAATGAACCAGTGACCTTTGGGTTCACAGGCTGGCACCTATCTACTGAGTCACCTGCCAGAGCTCAAACCATTCTAAGATGAAAGGCTGTACAAAAATTGACAAATGGATGGATTTGATCTGCATGCCTTAGTTTGGAGAGAATTTTAGTAACTACCAAAGTCTACGAAACTATTTAGTGGTGGAGTAGGGATTCAGATTTGATCAGGCAGCCTGGCTTCAGAGCCCATACATTTGACTACTCTATACTGCTGGCAGCCAGTGGCCAAACCCAGAGTAGCTCTTAGTTTTTTTTCTTTTCTTTTTATTTATTTTTTTAAACATTATACAATAATTACAGAGTAATTACAGAGTAAAGTGAAACTAAACCCTGTGTACTTACCACCCAACTTAAAATATTGCCTCACTCAATTTTTTTTATTTTGACAATTGTAGTTTAATATCATTGCTTTCCTTTGAGTTCTTATGTATGTTCCTTAAACATTTGAAAACATTCTGAGAGGAGATCTATATGCTTCACTAGACTGCCAAAGGGTTTGTGGTATGGAAAAATTAAGATGTCTGCTTTATAGATATTTCCTTGGCTTTAATTTTTTTTTAAATATTTTTACTGATTATACTGTTACAGTTGTCCCAATTTCTTTTTCCTATGCTCCCCTCCCTCTAGCAATCCCACACTCCTTAGTTCATGTCCATGGGTCACGCATATTAAGTTGTTTGGCTTTACCTTTTCCTGTACTTATTTTAACATCTCCCTGTCTATTCTGCATCCATCAACTATGCTTCTTAATGCCTGCACCATTCTTCCTTCTTCCCCTTCCCCTTCCCAGCTGACACCCCTCCTCCAAATGTTCCCTATACGTAAGATTCTGTTCCCATACTTGTCTGCTTAGTTTGTTTTTATTTTCATTTTGTTTTTGTTGTTGATGGCTGTAAGTTTGTTGTCATTTTAATGTTCATAGTTTTAATCTTCTTTTTCCTAAATAGGTCCGTTTAACATTTCGTATAATCATGGCTTGGTGATAATGAACTCCTTTAGTTTTATCTTGTCTGAGAAGCACTTTATCTGCCCTTCCATTCTAAATTATAGCTTTGCTGGATAGTGTCTTGGTTGTAGTTCCTTGCTTTTCATCACTTTGAATACTTCTGCCAGTCCCTTCTTGCCTGCAAAGTTTCTTGTGAGAAATCAGCTGATAGCCTTATAGGTACTCCTTTGTAGGTAATTTTTTTCTTTTCTCTTGCTGTTTTTAAGATTCTCTATCTTTAACCTTGGTGTTTTAATTATGATGTGTCTTGGTGTAGTCCAATTTGGGTTCTGCTTGTTTGGGATTCTCTGTGCTTCCTGGACTTTTATATGTCTATTTCATTCACCAAATTAGGAAAGTTTTCCTTCATTATTTTTCACACAAGTTTTCAGTGTCTTGCTCTTTCTCTTTTCCTTCTGGCACCCCTATGATTCAGATGTTGGCATATTTAAAGTTGTCCCAGAGGTTCCTAAGCCTCTCCTTGTTTTTTTCTTTTCCAAAAAAAAATTTTTTTTCATGTAATTTTTTCCTTTTTATTTGTTTAATATTTTATTTATTATTTTTTAGAGAGAGGGGAAGAGAAGGAGGAGAAAGGGAGAGACACATCAACGTATAGTTGCCTTTCATGTGCCTCCAGCCACGGACTTCGCTGGAGACCTGGCTTGCAACCCAGGCATGTGCCCTGAACTGGGAATTGAACCTGCAACCCTTTGGTTCATAGGCTATCACTCAATCCACTGAGCCACACCAACTAGGTCCTTATTTTTTCAAGTCTTGTTTCCTCTTTCTGTACTGGATGACTGTTTATTTCTTTCTTATGTTACAAATCATTGATTTGGACCCTGGTTTCCTTCCCTTCACTGTTAGTTTCATGTGGATTTCCCTTCATTTCACTTAGCATAGCCTTTAATTGTTCCCTTTTGCATTTGCTGTACTTAAGCATATCTGTCAAGTCTGTGAGCATCTTTATCACCAGCATTTTGAACTCTGCATCTGCTAGGTTGGCTGTCTCTTCTTTGCTCAGTTCTTGCACTGGAGCTTTGATCTGTTTCCTCTTTTGGGCCATATTTCTCTATTTCCTCAACTTGACAGGCTCCTGGGTTTGCCTCTGTCTTAGGTAGAGCTGCACACCTGTTATATTGTAAGGGGTGGAGCCTTAGGTAGCCATCAGTATAGGGTGACCAGTGTCATCATGTTGTGGCACTGTATGTGGGGGAGGAGTCTGAGAGGAAACAATGCTGCTTGCCCATTGAGTGGTAGTTTTTTCCCCCAAAATCTCACTGGGTTTCACAGTCAGAAGAAAGGTGGCTTTATTTTCTCTGGCCCCAGGATCAGTCTCAGGCTGGGATGGCTTCACAAGTTTAAATGTATAACTATGCTATTCACTGTGATCTCAGCTCTGGTGCTGCCGCTGCTCCTCTCCTCCTCGGTGCCACCTCTCCTACCTGTCTGGCTGAGTATTTTTCTTTCTTTCTTTCTTTTAGATTTTATTTATTATTTTTAGAGAGAGGGGCAGGGAGAGAGGCAGAGAGGGAAAGAAACATCAATGCGTGGTTGCCTTTCACCTGCCTCCAGCTAAGGACCTGGCTGGAGACCTGGCTTGCAACCTGGTTATGTGCCCTGGCTGGGAATCGAACCAGCGACCTTTGGGTTCACAGACTGGTGCCTTATCCACTGAGCCACCAGCCAGGGCATGGCTGAGTATTTCTTTATTTCTTTCCTTGCTGCACTTTCATGTAGTTCAATTTTCTGAAACTTCTGGTCATTTTTATTTAGTTTTGAGATAGATGTAAATTTCTTCTTAGGTGTGAGGGAGATGCAACATGTCTACCTACGCCTCCATCTTGCCTCACTCTTACAATCCCTTCTGTTTAACACACTTTGAAAACCCATGTTCATATCACTTTCTCCCACCTGATGTAATTAATCACTCCTGAATTTGGTGCTTTGCATTCCTTACTTTATTTATTTTTTTAAATTTTTTTATTGATGCTGATTCTCTTTTTTCTTTTTTTAATTTTATTGTTGTTGTATTACATCCATCCCCTTTTTGTTCCCCTCTGTCCCCCTCCCCACCCACCCATTCCCCCCAAAGTCAATCCCACCTGTTGTCCATGTCCATGGTTCCTTTATACTAGGTTCTTGTCTAAACTGCTCCCCTTCCTTGCCTCTGCCTCCCCCCTCCCCCCAACCCCTTTCCCCCTGACCATCGAAGGCCTATTCACTGTATTCATATATTTGGTTCTGTTTTGCTTGTTGTTATTTTTGTTCATTATTGTCCTGTAATGGGTGAGATCATATGCTATTTGTCCTTCACTGACTGGCTTATTTCACTAAGCATAATACTCTCCAGTTCCATCCATATTGTTGCAAAGGGTACAAGTTCCTTCTTTCTTTCTGCTATATAGAATTCCATTGTGTAAATGTACCAAAGTTTTTTGATCCAATCATCCACTAATGGGCACTTAGGCTGTTTCTAGCACTTGGCTATTGTAAATAGTGCTGCTATGAACATAGGTGCACATAGGTTCTTATGAATTGGTGTTTCAGGATTCTTTGGGTATAGTCCAAGTAGTGGAATCGCTGGATCAAAAGGCAGTTCCATTTTTAGTTTTTTAAGGAAACCCCATACTGTTTTCCAAAGTGGCTGCACCAGCCTGCATTCCCACCAACAGTGTATGAGGGTTCCCTTTGCCCCGCATCCTCGCCAACACTTGTTGTTTGTTGATTTGCTGATGATTGCCATTCTGACAGGTGTGAGGTGGTATCTTAATGCAATTTTAATTTGCATCTCTCTGATGACTAGTGATGTTGAGCATTCTTTCATATGCCTCTGGGCCCTTTGTATATCTTCCTCAGTGAGTTGTCTGTTCAGGTCCTTTGCCCATTTTTTAATTGGGCTGTCTTTCTCCCTTGTGTTGAGTCGCATTAGTTCTTTATATATTTTGGAGATCAGACCCTTGTCTGAGGTATCATTGGCAATTATGTTTTCCCATACAGTTGGTTCCCTTTGAATTTTGCTGATATTTTCTTTAGCTGAACAGAAACTTTTCAGTTTGATATAGTCCCATTTGTTGATTTGTTCTTTGATTTCCTTTGCCCTAGGTGAAGTATCAGTAAACATATTTTTGCGTAGGATATCCGAAAGTTTACTGCCTATACTTTTCTCCAGGACCTTTATGGTGGCACTGCTTATGTTTAAATCCTTTATCCATCTTGAGTTTATTTTGGTGTATGGTGTATGGTGTAAGTTGGTGGTCTAGTTTTATCTTTTTGCATGTTGCTGACCAGTTCTTCCCAACAACATTTGTTGAAGAGACTGTTTTTACTCCATTTGATGTTCCTTCCCCCTTTGGCAAATACTAGTTGACCATAGAGTCCTGGGTTAATTTCTGGGCTCTCTATTCTGTTCCATGTCTATTCTTATGCCAGTACCATGCTGTTTTGATGACAGTAGCCTTGTAGTATTGTTTGAAGTCCGGGATTGTGATTCCTCCTACCTTGTTCTTCTTTCTCAAGATTGTGGTGGCTATTCGTGGGCGTTTTTGGCTCCATATAAATTTTTGAAGTATTTTTTCTATTTCTGTGAAGTCAATCATTAGTATTTTAATTGGGATTGCATTGAATATGTAGATTGCTTTGGGTAGTATGGACATTTTAATGATGTTAATTCTTCTCATCCATGAACATGGTATATGCTTCCATTTATTTGTGTCTTCCTTGATTTCTTTCTTCATTGTTCTGTAGTTTTCTGAGTACAGGTCTTTTACTTCCTTAGTTAAGTTTATTCCTAGGTACTTTATTTTTCTTGTTGCTATGGTAAATGGGATTTGTTTTTTCGCTTCTATTTCTGTTGTTTCATTATTGGTATACAAAAATGCTTTTGATTTCTGGATATTGACTTTATACCCAGCTATTTTGCTAAATTTGCTTATTAGGTTAAGTTTTTGGTGGAGCCCATCGGGTTTTGTATGTACACTATCATATCATCTACAAATAATGACAGTTTGACTTCCTCCTTTCCAATTTAGATACCTTTGATTCCTTTTTCTTCTCTGATGGCTGTGGCTAGAACTTCCAAGACAATGTTGAATAGAAGTGGAGAAAGTGGACAGCCTTGTCTCGTTCCTGATCTTAGGGGGAAAGCTTTCAGTTTTTGTCCATCGAGTACGATGTTGGTTTTAGGTTTCTCATAGATGGCCTTTATGATGTTGAGGTATGCTCCCTCTATTCCCATTTTGCTGAGGGTTTTTTATCATAAATCGTTGTTGTACTTTATCAAATGCTTTTTCAGCATCTATTGATCTGATCATATGGTTTTTATCTTTCAATTTGTTGATGTGGTGTATTACATTTATTGATTTACGAATGTTGTTCCATCCTTGCATCCCTGGGATGAAGATAACTTGATCATGGTGTATGATCTTTGTAATATACTGTTGAATCCGGTTGGCCAATATTTTGTTGAGAATTATAGCATCTATGTTCATTAGAGATATTGGCCTGTAGCTTTCTTTCTTAGTTGTATCTTGCCCTGGTTTTGGGATTAGAATACTATTGGCCTCATAGAAAGAGTTTGGGCGTTGTCCCTCTTCCTGAATTTTTTGGTATAGTTTGAGGAGGATAGGAGTTAACTCTTCTTTAAATATTTGGTAAAATTCACCTGTGTAGCCATCTGGTCCAGGGCTTTTGTGCTTTGGGAGATTTTGGATTACTTCTTGAATTTCACTAGTTGTTATTGGCCTATTCAGGCTTTCTGCTTCTTCTGGGTTCAGTTTTGGTAGATTATACCTTTCCAGAAATGTGTCCATTTCATCTAGGTTGTCATATTATTTGTCATATAGTTGTTTGTAGTAATTTCTTACAATCTTTTGTATTTCTGAAGTATCAGTTGTGATTTCTCCTCTTTCAGTTCTGATTCTGTTTATTTGGGTCCTCTCTCTCTTTTTCTTCATGAGTTTGGATAAGGGCTTGTCAATTTTGTTTATTTTTTCAAAGAACCAGCTCCTGGACCTGTTGATTCTTCGAATTGTAGTTTGAATCTCTGAGTTATTTAGCTTACTTTATTTTTTAGTGCTATTTCCTTTTTATTTTATTTTAATTTTTTAAAAGATTTTATTTCTTATTTTTAGAGAGAGGGGAAGAGAGAGGTAGAGAGACATCAACGTATGGTTGCCTTTCACCTGCCTCTAGCTATAGACCTGGCTGGAGACCTGGCTTACAGGCTGGTTATGTGCCCTGGCTGGGAATCAAACCAGCGACCTTTGAGTTAGCAGGTCAGTACCTTATCCATTGTGCCACCAGCCAGGGCGGTCTCTCTCTCTTTTTATTTTTAAGATTTTATTTATTACTTTCAGAGAGAAGGGCAGGGAGGGAGGGAGAAAGGGAGAAAAGCATCAATGTATGGTTGCCTCTCACCTGCTTGTAGCTACAGACCTGGCTGGAGACCGGGCTTGCATCCTGGTTATGTTCCCTGACTGAGGAATCGAACCAGCAACCTTTGGGTTCCCAGGCCAGCAACAGTCCACTGAGCTGCACCAGCCAGGGCTGTTTAGTGCTATTTTCATTACATGTGTATCCCTAGTATACTTCTAACTGTATGTGTTTTTAAATAATTTAAATAGCATGATAGCTGGGTTTAAGGAGTGCAATATTAAAACAAAAGCCATGAGTCTTTTAAACCCCATGTGTAAAGTTACTGAGTTATAACTGAAAAAAGTAAAAATAAAAATAAATTTAAAAATAGAACAATATGAATGATAGTACACTATACATATTCTTCTGTGGCTAACTTATTTTCTCCACTAGACTTTGCCAATACGTACCTTTTAGTGGGGTGCCCATTTCCAGTAACCCCCCTTCCATGTCTTATATCCATTCATTTGCACATATTACTTACATGCCTGCCCCTGAAGTCTTTTGTGCTCGCAATTCCTGATTTAAGATGTCACTCCACTTAGCCATTTAAATATGGAGTTTTATTAACAGGGGAATTTCTGTTATATTGTGTTATAATGACATTTATGTTACATATGACAAAAATTGGATATAAAATTGTACATATTACATGCCCTAACCTATATGAATGAAATATGTATAGCAAAGACTAGAAATAATTTTGCCAAATTGTTATATTTGGGTAGTAACATTTTGTGTGATTTGTACTATATGCTGATTATATTTTTATAAATGTACAAAATTATTGTTATTAGAAAATATTTTTTTTAATTCAAATCATCTGTAAAATAGTTTAATAAGGTCATTATTGTTTCTCTCTATTCTTTAATCATATTAACTTTAATTAGGTTACGTTGATATTTTAACTACTTAAATTAACTAATTCTTGGTTTGTTTTCCTAGCAAACCAAAATACATATAATCATGCACTGCTGAACAATGAAGATATATTTTGAGAAATTCATTGTTAGGTGGTTTCATCATTGTGCAAACATCATATCATAGAATCTGTTTGCAAAGACCTACTGGTATAGTACACTATAAATCTAGGCTATACAATATAGCTTATTGGCCCTAGGCTACAAGCCTATACAGCATGTAACTGTACAAATAACGAGATTAAATCAAAGGTGAGAGAAAATGATGCCATTAAGGACAAATACAAAATACATGAGGCTGCTGCCCTATAATGGCTGTTTTACAGCAAACATTTTTTTTTTTGTTAGTAGAAAAAGTCTAAAATAATATAAGTATAGTATGGTAAACACATAAATTAATAACATAGTTGTTTATTATCATTATCAAGTATTATATATGGTACATAATTTTATTGCTATACTTTTATATGGCTGGCAGTGCAGTAGGCCTGTTTCCAACAGTATCACCACAAACATGAGTAATGCATTGTGCTGCAATGTTAGGATGACTATGACATTACTAGGTCCTAAGAATTTTTCGCTTATAATCTTATAGGACCACCCTCATATATGCAGTTTGTTGCATCGTTAAGCAGAATTGCCAACATGGATAATATATAGGGGTGATAGCCAGGTATTTGGTATTGTGTAGACTAAAGAACAAATGTCTTAGTTCTGCTGAATCATTTGTCTTAAACCCTATCAAAGATTGCATTAACAGAAAGGATAGCCCACATGGTATTTCTAAAAAGCCACCCAATAGGTAAGAATTTGCCAAAAGAAGGCAAAGAAAAGAAAGAAAGAATTTTCCTGGCTTTCTCCTGCTGAAGGAGAAGTGTGCTCTACTGTGAGAACACCAGCATCTAATCTGTAGGTAGCCAAATAAAACTGACAAGTGAGATCCATCTTGCTCTGGCTCCAAGCTGACTAAGCAAACATTTACCTAGCATGTCTTAGGGAAGAGAGTGTTCATGAGCTCCCTTGAGCATCCCAAGTCCCACGCTTATTGGCATTCTGCTTTATGCATTAGCTTCTTGTGAATTTGGTTAGCAGTAAACAGTCCCAGGGAATCTGATCACATTTGTAGGCCCTTAACAAAGAGCTCCTGGGTGTACAAAGTCTGAAGAGTAGGTCTTGGAACATGGTGTCCATATCAATGTTCTGCTGTTCTAGAAGGTCTTATCTAGACAGTCCTGTGGTTCTGCATCTCTTAGATCACATTCTCTTCTCATATGTGCTTCACAGGTGCAATGATGATACCTTAATTCCACTTCAGTTTTTCAACTTACTAGCATGCATGTATGGCTAAAATGAAGACTTGACCATCACAATGACAATTTAAGTATTTTACAATAAAATCCTAGCTTTCTGTCTATTTACTGGGTAATTGAACACAATGGTTGTTTTTTACCTGGGCTATCTGGTTATTTATGGACTCAGACAGTATTTCACATATAAATTATTATTCACGACCTACTTAATTTCTGGCAAAGCAAAAGATGTTGCTACCCGACAGAGAATTTCAAGATTGTTGTAGGGTAATTCTGTAAAATTTGCCAAATTGAGACATACCGGCAATTTTGAAAATAATCCAGTATGTTGATATGGGAAGGCTGTGCATATAAATTCTTTAATTATCTCTCCTTTTGGCTAAATTTTAGCTCTGTGGTGTGAGAGTGGGTCTGCACTTGCACTGCTGCCATGATATTTGGTGGCAGTTTCACTTGGCTCCTTCTCGGCCTGAGTGCAGAGCAATATGGCAGTTCTGTGATGTGGACACAGTTTCTATGCTAAAGCCATCCATTTTAATAAAGTAAAGGTCTAGCCTGTTGAGACTAGTTGAATACAGCTGTTTCATTGATCTCTTCTGATGCTACAGCCATTAAGTTCATTGCCTTAATCACATTTTCCATATGGGTAAAAGCATGAAGCTGTTTGGTATCTTCGAGAGTGCATGCATTCTAATTTCAGGATTTAATCAAATGGAACTGGCTTCCTGACAGAGTAAACAGAGCAATATACTGTATCCAGACCAGCTGCCAAACTACCAGCCTGGATTTATTTTTCCTTGCTTTGCTTAATGCATCTTGAATTTTTGAAAACATAGTCCAGGTTAAGGAAATTTAGCACTTCTGAACCAAGACCAGTCACATCTAATACTTTTCCATAAATATATCCATTAAATTTCAAAAGTCAGGTAGTTGAATTAATCCTTTTTCCACGTTTCTGTGGCCAGAAAACATATTCCTCTTTTATATTGAATACAGGGATTGTGTACATAGACCCTTGCCATTTGAGCTCATCTAATAGTAGTACCTGTTTTTTCTGATTACTACCTCTGTATTTATTTGATTTTTTATAATCTAGCTCATAGCTGAAATCTTTCCACGTAGTTTCAATGCCACTTTTTGTGTATCATTCCATATATAAATATCAAAGCTTTATTTATAATGTAGATACAATGTAGTAACCAGGACACAGAAATAAAAGAGTCAGCTGGGTAGAGTACCTATTTCTCAAACCACTTGGCTTGTGAAAGAAGGCTTGAGGAAGTGCAGAATGTATTACCAACTCCTTTGTTATTGCTAATTTTAATTTTCCCGTTGCATGCGATGTGTGTCTTTTATTAACCACAAATATTTTGTTTATATTTATGTTGCAATTTTATTTATCCTTCAACACCGTACTAGGGATGGCCTTTGGAAGAGGGACATGTATGGACTGAGAACTTCATCATTCAGTTAGGAGACACTTAAAAATGCGATTGCCTTAGATGCATATCGCTCCCCACAAATACTTTATTTACACCTTACACCTGAAGGCCCTGGAACTTACCCGCCCCCTGACTCCAGTTCATTTTCTAAGCTCCCTTTTCTGGGATACATGACTAGGGAGTCATGTAACAACATGTAGCACAGCTATTACTTCCTCCCAGAAGCCTCTCTTGCTCTCCTCTCTTCTGTAGCTTCACACTCTTTCTTGGTTTTAAATACCATCCATATGCTAAGGACTCCCAGTCCTTAGTTTAAATTCTTTGTCCAGTTTTCTTCTGAGCTTCGGACATTTATGTATAACTGTTTACTCAATATCTCCACTTAGATGGCATCTTAAATTAAACATACTCAAACCAAAATCATCACCCCTCCTTCAAAAACCCAAACCTGGCACTAAAGTTGAATTAGTTATCTATTGCTATGAAAGAAATGGCCAAAAAATCTGGTGGTTTAAAGCTACAATAAATACTGTCTCGCAGTTCCTATGGGTTGGAAATTTGGGATTTGTTTAGCTGGGAGATGCTGGTTCAAAGTCTCTCAGGAGTTTGCAGTCAAGAAATTGGTCTTGGCGGCAGTCATCTGAGGGCTTAAATGGGGTTTGAAGATCCTCTCCCAAAATAGCTGACTCACATGGCTGGCAGGTTGGTAGGACGCCTCAGTTTCTCCACACGTGGACTTCTCCAAAAGGTTTCTTAGAGTTGCTTAAGGGTCCTCACAACATAGTGACTAGCTTCCCCCAGAGCAGGTAATCCAAAAGAGAGTAAGTCTAAAGGTGTAATATCTCTCGTGACTCAGCCTCATAAGGTAAACATGTCAGTATTCTGCTCACACAGGCTACCCATGATTCAGTGTGGAAAGGGCACTACATTGTCATGTAAATACCAGGGGTAAAGGCTGTTGGGGACATCTTGGAGGCTAGTTACCACCTCCATCCGATTATGCATATCAAAAACCTGAGAGTCATCTTTGACACCTCTCTCTGCCTCCTATAGTCAACACCAAGTTCAGTCTGCCGTATTTGCTCTTCGACTGTATCTACCATTATTGCTCTAGTCCAAGCCATATCACCTCTTGCACATAGTACTGCAATAACCTCTAAACCTCCCTCCGTAATCCTATTCTGTGCCATGTCAACTCATTTTGCACATAGATAGAAGTCATCTTTCAGATCTTATTATATTACTCTTCAATTGAAGTACTCATTAACCATTTCCTTTTGTATTAAACAGATATGTAAATCTGGGCAAGTTAACAATCAATTTGAGACTTAGTTGCTTTCTCTGTAAATGGTGATCAACATAGCCACCTCATGGAGTTGTACTGAGTATCAAATTAGACAAAGGATTTAATCTCAGAAAAATGCCTGAAACAGAACCAGTGCTCCTGCCTGTTGTTGAACATAAGGCTTCTAGTGACAGCTATGGTTTTGTTTTGATGGCATCTGAAGGAAAGGTCTTTCTAAGGGAAGGGGATTAGCAGGATGGGTTTGGGGAGGTTTGGTAAAGTTCACCTTCTGTGATAAGATAGAGCAGAATTCCATTAGACTCTCACTTACCATCTCCTGGGGTCTTGTAGTAGAAAGAGGGTGGCTTGGCGTAGGCATGGTAATAAAACATTTTAAACATAGGTTCTCTCGGTACTCCACAATCTCTAAATCTTTACACTTTTTTGAAGAATCCCTTTGAGAGCCTGCTAAAGAGATTGACTCTCTTACCACAGGGGTGGGGAGGTGGATAAAAACATATACAGTAGTCTTAGGTGTGCAAAGTAATTTCAGGGAGTCTGAAAGCCTTATAAGAGTTCAGTCCTGGCTGGTGTGGCTCAGTGAATTGAGTGCCGGCTTGCAAACCAAAAGGTGGCTGGTTCGATTCCCATTCAGGGTTCATGACTGGGTTGTGGTCCAGGCTCCTAGTTGGGGGTGCATAAGAGGCAACCACACATTGATGTTTCTCTCTCCCTTCCCCTCTCTCTAAAAATAAATAAATAAAATCTTTTAAAAGCAGAGTTCATGATCCGAACACAGAGTCCTTGCCCTAATGATCAAATTCAAAGGCTATTTTATAACAAATATTGGAAAGGGAATTACCACAGCACAGGATGCATATGACTGCCTAAGGCTTTGGTGTACAGATCCTTTATTAAAACTTTCTTTTCCAAAAGATCATATATTGTATTTTGAAGGCATACTTGAAAGACTGAGACACACCCTACCTTTCACATGTAGCCCTGTATATATCTTGGCCCATCTTTTGACATATCTTCTTTATTGAAGTGGTCAAATGTTGGACTGTTTGGGAACACATATTTTTCTTAAAGGGAAGGCCCAAATGAAAACATAAGTGTACTTTGATTTAGTAAATTTCAAATATAGCTATTCAGAGGTTTTTTTTTTTAATTAAAAAGTAAGTAAATGATCACATTCCTTTCTCTTCTCCAGGTTGACATGTTATAGTTTACAGAGCTCATTTCATATTCTGCCTCCCCAGAATTCTCCTTTAAGATACCTGCCTACAGTCAGGGCAGCATCCGTTCTGATTAGTGTGGCCATTTGGTAAAGAAGTGTCTATCTTAGTATAGAATAAAGTCAAAGAATGCACAAGAAGCAATCTTTTAGAGCTTCCTTTAAAGAAGGAAATGAGTTTGCCTCAAAGCAGGGTCAAGTGATCATAGGCTAGGGGGAAAGCTGGTCTTTAGGAGAATCAAGGCCTAAGGCAGGGGGAGGATTTAAAGAAAGATCCCAATCCTTTCTAATAAAAAGTTGGATGGGGAAGGAAAAGATTTCTACTTCCAAAGCTAGTCCATTGCATCAATCTGCCTTGTTTGGTATAAATTTGTCAGTAGGTGGATTGTGTGTGAGTCAAAGGTAAAGTCTGCACAACTCTTTGGAATTGTGCAGGAGAGGGATTCCCCAAATCCCCACTCCCCTGGTTGGGGGATGGGGGAAGGAGATAATACAGCTTTTAAGGTACTTTGCATAATAATGACAAGGTGGTAGCCTAGCCTTTCCTGAAGGGAAGCAGTAAAAGCAGGTAAAAGGGTGGATGATACATCTTAAGATGAACAAGGGCAGTGCTCAGGGTCAGCATTTAAAAGGAAGGGCAGGCAGCCTCAAGGGAGAATATCTTGAGGAAGGTGGCCATGTGCTCTGAATGGATGTAGAAACCTCCCACTCCCCTTTGCCAGGAGGTCTGGTGTGAAAGAGGATGCAATGCAGTTTTGAATTAAGAGCTGGAGTATGATGGAGGGCTGCCATGATGGAAGAGGAGCATGTTTGGGAAGCATGACGAAGGTGTGCCCTGATGCAGGAGCAGGTTGTAGCAGCTGGCCCTGTGGGAAGAAGCAAGTAGCTACGCAATTTGCAGTCAGGATTCACAATTTGCAGTCAGGATTCGGCCATGCACCCTGGGCTAGTAGGAAAGCAGACAGGTGGCTGCTGTGATCGTGCCTGCTCCTGCTGACTCCGAAGCCACCAAGGGCTCTGCCTAGGAGACCCAGACTCTATCGGGATGTATGGAGAGGACACTCTCTTAGAACATGTGCCTTTCCTGGACTTCATTATGATTCAGGGTAGCGTGGTGCATGCTTTCTTTACTGGACTGTCATATAGAGGCTGAAGACAATGTACCCCAGACCCTGAAGGAGAGAGCTGACAGATAAGCTATTTGGCTTGGTTTTGGTTTGTAGCCTTTTGGGGAGCAAGGGAAATGCTGGGTCTCGGGAGAACAGGGCTCTGAACTGAAGTGCTCCCACTCCTCCCAAGATTACAATATTGCAAATAAAGACCTGTTTTCCTCAACACTAATTGTTGGGTCTTACACCAAGGCACCATGTGAACAAACCCGCTTTGTTCAGTAATAAGAGCAGCAATTCAAAGTGCCCAGATCAGAAACACATTTGTCCCATGCTGAATCCAGAGGTCTGGCTCTTTTTTGCCTCAGCTGTTTTGCATTGCTGCAGCTACTGGGAAAGATTCTGTCGTTTGCACTGCTCAAGGACAGACAGGAAGATCCGACAGGAGACAGTGAAACAGGAAAAAACGAGACTGTTGGAGAAGCACCTGAAGCAAAAATCTGTTTCTCAGGAGGTTAAGTTGTAGTAAACGAGAGGATTTCAGAAATTGGATCCAATTAATGTTCTTCACATGTGTACCCCTTAGCCCTGGGGACCAAGTGTGGTAAAAAGGCTCTACTCCCCGTTCTGTATGCCCTTCCCCTCAGAAGCTCCCGGCCCCTCTTGTGACTTAGCATCTTAGGTAGTAATAAAACATGCGAGCCCCTCCCCCAGGGCTTCTGCTCTGTTAAAAAAAAAAAAGTTAATTCCTGGAAAATACAAAGGAATGACATCAGACATTCAAGTACCCTGGCCTGCCATGAGGGCAGAAGGGACACTCTTCTTAGGCAGAGAGTGGGCTGAGCAGCCTGGTCAGGTGCGGGTGCCCAGCAGCTGTTCTGAGTTCTGCTCTGCTCCCTGAGGCCCTGTGGGCTGGCTAACTCCTTCCTCCAGCATCTGCTTGCTGTCAGGTTAGGAAAGCGACACATGCTTTCCATTCTTCCACAGATGTTGACAGGCTTCCTGAAGGGCTGTAATGAAGGGAACTGGGAGATTCTTGAGACAGATATTGTTTAATAGCTTAAGCTGTGTCTGAGTAAGCTCAGGGGTGGAGAGCTGACAATTGCCTGGGGCATCAGGCAAGGTTCTGGGTGGCAAAGGGCAGGCCTCAGGCAAGGTCCTGTCCACTGCCGCTAGTTGGCAGTGTGATGGACATGAACTCCAGCCATCCTTGTATTAGGTTGGTTATGTGCAGAAGCAGACAGAGAGAATGTGACCCTCAGGCTTTGTGGCCACCATCTCCCAAGACTCCTCAAAGAGGAGAAGGTATGTTTACAGGAGGCAAGGGTTGATATAAACGTGTGTCTGTTACCCTTGTTTAATTTACTCAGTATGGTAAGTTTAGGCTGGATAATTCAGTTTGGCAGTTGGGTATTTTTAGTTTTTTTGAAATTATTGCTTCTGTTGATGGCTCGTTCAATTAAGTGGCTGCCACGATCTATTGGTAAACACTTTATTTTCTTTAGATTCAAATGATTCTAGAGTTCTAACAATATCCACCTTGGATAAGGTTAAACTTTAGGGACCTCCAAAATGCAATGTCTCGAACAAAATACTCTATTTCTTCCTCATATAAACAGGCTGGCTTAGCAGGCCATTCTCCTCCCCATAATTATTCAGGGACCAAGTTCTCACCATCTTGCTGCTTTGTCTAATTTTGAGCAGGCATGTCATTTCAGTTTTGACCAGTGGAAAGGGGAAAGCATATGACCTCTCCTGGTCTGGTCTCAAGACACCACTCTGGAATGGAAATGACACTCTTGTCACACTTCTCTGGAGAGAACTTGGTCACATTGTCTGCTCAGAAAGGTGGTGAAAAGTAGTACAGCTGGCTAGCCCTATGCCCAGCCTCATTTCTGTTACTGTGGGAGAAAGGAAGAATGAAAGCTAGCAGGTTGGTACTAGTTTCCTTTCCATAGATAAAGAAACAAGAGAAATAAATTGATTTTCTCAAAGACACACAACTAGGTAAGGGATAGCACTGGAGCCATAGCATTGATAGTTAGGCACCCTAGCTTTTTTCTTTCTTCCAACCGTTCTCCCAGAACAGTGACTGAGGCAGACCATCTGAACGTGCTGCCCTGGAAAAGCTAGGATGCATTATTAACATCAGTATGTGAAGCCAATAGGGCTAAGTGCTAGATAGTGATGCAACCTCTGCTTTTCTCCCCTACTCCCAAGAGCAAAGACAAATGATAACTGCTCTGCCTGAGGGGGTCCCAGACTATAGACAGTGGATGTGCAGATACATAGAATCAGACAGAGAGAATATTAACATACTCTCTACCACCTTTTTAGGTTATCTGTCTCTGCCACAAACATTTTTCTGTAACCATTCCAGTTCCCACTGGCTTCTATTAATTATCCTAGAATTCCTTGTACTCTTGATTGCTTGCTTCCCCGGTACAATCAATCTATAAAAAGTAAGAAGAATTCAATGGGCAGAAGAGACCCAGATTGAAACACTACATTTGGTCATCTCCTGCATCAGCATAAACACCACCACCACACAGCTACCTCCCTCCCACCAGGACTTCCCCGGGAAAGCAGGGATTTATGTGTGATGTGACTCAGATCTCTCCAAGCATCACCAGCCTGTGGGCTCAAGCTTGGGGTTCCTTAAGATTCATACTTAAATCTTGTTCATTCTTGGCTTGGATGACTCATGAAAGTAATTCTGGTTCCTTGTCAAATTCCAGCTCCAAAGCTCTTTTTGGAGTTTGGAGTGAGGGGGATCTTACACATGTTCATGTTTGAGGGCCACCTTCTCTGGCCTTCATTGCTCCCCATGAACCTTCTTATTGGGCCTTTGCCCTGCAAAGTAAAGATCCTCAGCCCCCACTGCTCCAGTTCTCTGTGCCTCAGGCCTCCCTGATTTGCTCAGAGCTGGACTACAGAAACACTTCCTCCATCTGCTTTGCTCACTTGTGGGACAACCACATCAAGATTGCTTGGGCCTCGATTTGTGGCTGAGTCCGGTGAGGTGGCTCTTCAGGTCCACTTGCTTCCCACAGTGCGCGTGGTCCCCCAGGATGACTGGCCCTGATGATCCCAAGAACTGAGGGCTGCACACATCTGCCCATGCACTGATGCTGGACCCTGATGCCCATTTCATATGTTCTCTCACTTTGTGATGCACTTTGTGCCCTATCCTCTCTGTAAGTTGGGTCCCTCACAGTGTCCATCCACCTTCCATGTGTCATACAATTCAGTGTGTATTGGCCCTCCGCACTGACATGACATAAGCTCCTTTTCCCTAGGAGGAACCAACCTGTCTGATAGGCCCTGGCTGGTGACACAGTGGATAAGGTGCCAGCCTATAAACCCAAAGGTTGCTGGTTCAATTCCTAGCCAAGGCACAACACCAGGTTGCAAGCCAGGTCTCCAGCCAGGTCTGTAGCTGGAGGCAGGTGAAAGGCAACCATACATTGAAGTCTCTCTCCAAAAAAAAAAAAAAAAAAAAAAAAAAAAAAAAAAAAAAAAAAAAAAAAAAAAAAAAAAAAAAAAAAAAAAAAAAAAAAAAAAAAAAAAAAAAAAAAAAAAAAAAAAAAAAAAAAAAAAAAAGCAGATAAAATAAAAATAAAAATAAAAAAAGAAACCTGTTTAATAGATCCTGGGCAATGAAGTGAAGTTACAAAACCTTATTCAAAGCTGAGTTCAAAAATCAACTCCAGTTTGTCACCATCAGCACCATCCCACAGGTTGCTTAAATGAATGGTTTTCTTTGTTAACCTAAAACTAAAAGGCCAAAATGAGAGGCAACAAGAATTTATTTGAGATCCAAAGGAATAGCTATTCTGGAAGCACTCGTTCAGACAGAAGCCCAAATCATGCTTTGATAAGAGACAAAGGCAAGAGCTATTTATGAAAAAGGGAAAAGGAAAAATTGTATCAATGTAGGGGACATATTACTTCAATGAAGGAAGACATTTCTATAGGTGCAGATAAGCTAACACAGTGATGCTAATTCTAAAGATTTAATCTTCAGTCATAGTATCTGTCATCTTGTCATCTTGGCAAATGGCCATTTGCTTTAGGCCCAGACAAGGTTCCATTTGCTCAGTTTTAACATTCCAGAGGTTTGAGGCATAAGACATGCAAGGCGGTTCCTCTGGGATGGCAGCTCTGTCTCTGTTTTTAAAAGTGACTTGGTGTGTATTACTTTTCACACCTTTAATCCAATGCTTTATTAGTGTGTTAGATGCATGACCTTTCCATCACAGCTCTTGCTTTATTTCTGGGCCCCATCCTTAGTTACACAAAGAGATAAAAGAAGTATTCATGCATAAACTGCATGGCTATAGGAATCGCCAAATAGCTTAAACATCTATCTTTTTGGAAAATTATTGAATTATTCTCTCAATCCCCAAAAAGACCACCAGAAAAAAACTTTTGACCAAGCAAAGCAAGATTTATTAGACTCACTGCATTAAAGGAAGGTATCATTTGGAAGTCTTATAACTCAGATGGGAGGAATCAAAGATATTTTTTAGTATTTTAGGGACAGAGCTAAGTGATTTAAAGTAGGTCTTGCAAGACAGATAACTAATCAGGATAGAGCAGAGTTAATGACAGGAGAGTTTTGGATGATGACCACATAAAGCAAGGGTCTTAGGATGTCTACAAGCAAGCTGTTGTCTTAATAAGTGAACTTATTTTACATGTCTCACAGTACAAACCTGCAGAATCAAGTCTCTCCTGTGTCAAAAAGAAGAAAAAGAAAGAAAGGCAGGAAGAAAGAAGAAAAGAGAAACAATAGGCCAAAACAGAATCACTTTTGCTAAGCCACGTCACCAAACCAAAACTTAATAACTAACCTAATTGCAATTTCCGCCTCTCTGGCAGTCTGGAATTTTCTGATCAACTGCAGAGAGGTAACCTGTCCTTAGGAAGCATTTATAATCCCACTCTTTTCTTCCATGTAAGAACCTTTCATTTTATACAACTTATCTGAATGCCCTTTGAGTTGCTGGAAGAGATTCTGTCAGTTTCATGAATAGAACCAATTAGATTTTCAAATGTTGTTCTTTAACACCTGGAACAAGTAGCAAAGCTACTTTTGCCTAATCCTACTCTTATATAGCATAGAAACAAGAAAATAAATTTCAGTGCCAAAATTTTCAATGCATTTACTATAAATTGTCTCATATTATTTCTTTCAGGCATGTTTATTTATCTCCTTGGCTGAATTCAGAGCTTCTTCAGGACAGGAACCATAGCTTGCCTTAGGTATTTAACAGTATACAAAATAGTCTGAAGCATAAATATTGCATTCGAAAAATGTCAACTCTTCCACCCACAAGTTCTCAAAATTTTACAGGACTTTGTTCACCCCACTGTTCTGGTGCATGTTATCTGTGGCAGGATGGAGCTTTCTTCCCTCTTTTCCTCTTCTACAATTTCTCGGGAGGTGTGGGTCTTTGGTAAAAACAGAATAAAAAGAGAAGGATGTGTTCATACAATAATTCATAGTTAATCCTTGAGAAGCAATTATATATACTAGGGAGAGAAAAACGGCATATTTATTTATAAATGTGAAGGCACTAAATCCTTACCAGCAATTCCAAAACATTTAGGATTTGTTGTGGTCCCTCCAGATGAAGTTGAATCATGAGGAAAATTGGAGAAATAAAATAAAATTAAGGATATTGTAGGGAAGAAGAGTGAGAGAGACTAAAGAAAAAAATTTTTGCCTTGACAGGCTACTGATCCGTGACTCAAAGGGAAAAGCAGGGAAATAATTCTGTTTTATCCTTTGGAACTACATACAATTAGCCTGTGTGCCTGCCTGTTCCTTTGCTAGATAGTGAGATCCAAGAGGGTAGGCCAACACTATGGCTTCTTAATTTCCATTTTCCTACTGCCTACCAACGTGACATTGCTTCACAATAAGTTTTGAACAGAATTCATGGTAAAACTGAGTTCCTTC
Organism: Noctilio leporinus; assembly: GCA_004026585.1. Taxonomy (NCBI): domain Eukaryota; kingdom Metazoa; phylum Chordata; class Mammalia; order Chiroptera; family Noctilionidae; genus Noctilio; species Noctilio leporinus. The sequence continues at coordinate 24,000 of PVIW01008508.1, forward strand.
ATTCACAGGAAAATCTGCCTTCCTGTCAACTGTATCACAATCAGATACATTTGTTGTTTAGCTGTCCGAAATTTTGCAAAAATGACTGTTCCTACCCCATTATATACACCTTCATGGTCTAAATTTGGCAGTCATATATATTAGCCACTCAGTAACCCAATTCTCTTATCTCCTTCATTAAGTGTCTCTTCAAAATGGCTTTGGAAGTGCAGCATCATTATATCCTGTGTTTTAGCGATACTAACTTCAGAACCAGTTTTCCCTCTGGCAGTTTCCTTAATTGGTGATTTGGCAACGCTGGGTTTTTTCTTCCAACCTGTCAGATCCCTTCATTGAAAGCAAATTCTGTCAAATGAGTAAGTGCCTGTAGCACAATTAGCAAGCACAAAACGAAACTGCAAGTATGTGTTAGCTTACCAGGGTAGTGTCTAGTATATGAAAAAGAAAGAGACAGGCATACGAGATTGACAAGAGAATGGAGCACTACATTTTCCCATTCTGTTTTATTGCTGCAATATCCCATTTGATGGCCTCCAGCTTTCAGAGCATCAGGCTTCCTGCAATGACACTAATGAAGAAATGCTGCTTTTTGTTCATTCCTTAACCAATTGTGTTGCTCTTTAATGGGAATATGGCATTTACCACCCCGTTCATGCAGAGTTATGAACAGTTGAGTCTCTAGGGTACCTCTGATGTGTGCAGCACTCTTCCCTTTAGGAGTTCTCTGATTAGATGGTAACTACACTTTCTATCAATAAATTCAGTGTTCGAGATATTTCAAATTATGGGCAGAAACAGGGATATTTTTCCATTGGGGAAAAAAAGAAAGCTTAAGAGGGAAAGGTGATCACTTGATTTTTCATCATATTTCTCTGCTTTGCGGGATAAACCGTTTTAATTATTTCCTAATCACTTTCCTCAGTCTGTTCTTTATGATGGAAACCCCATTTATAACCATTTTGGTTAATCATTGGCTTCTCCCTGACTTCTAAATAGTTTCTCATTTAAGCAGAAAGTCATTCTGTTGCTTTGCCAGAATGGCCAGTCTGGCTTGATCTCCCATAGTGCTCATTTAGTCTCTTTTCGGGTTCTTTCTTTGGGTTCCTACCACTTGCCCAGAAGTGTAGAATTTTATCTTTTGTCAGTTCTCAGAGACTCCAAAATAAATGAGGTCTGGGTTTAAGCTGCCAGCACTGTGAGGGCAGTGAGGGCAAGGCAGTGTTTTCAACTCAGTCTGATCTGTATCATGAATGTAACTGACTCCAAGGTTAGGGCTAAACTAGCAGGACATAACCGAAAATCACTAACAGAACAGACCTGCTTCCAGATCCAGGAACAAAGAGAATATCATCTGGAGAGTAGGAAACAGAGTAGATGCCTCATCCCCTTTGGGAACATTTTATTTCTAAGGATAATGGACAGATTTTGATGTACCCAGACAATAAGTGAGTATCACACAGGGCATCAACTGGAATAGAAATGGCTAGCTGTTTCAAATGAAGCTTCTCACACACATTACATTAAAACAGGTAACTAAGAAGTTACTTTTCAATTGTGGGAAAAGAAAAACTGGTGCAATGTATTTAAATAAAATACTTTATTTTAAAAATATTCTGAACCTGTATAATATTGCCTAGCAAAGGTTTGCTAACATAATTATTGTGATTACTGTTGCTGTTGTTAGCATTTCAAATTGACAAACATTAACTGAGGCACTGTTATAAAAGATAAGAGGAAAACAAATAACAAACTTAAGTGGGATAATTCTTTAATTTAGTGGCCAGTCAGATCATGTAAATAGCTACTTATAAAGAAGGGTGAAATGATCTAAGTTCTAAAGAGGCAATCCAGAGGAAGGAACAGGTAGTTCTGACTTTAGGGGTTATTGGTGAAAGGGGCTCCTGTATGCTTGGCATTGAGGTATGTGAAGGGTTTGGGACAGTGAAAAATTCTTAGATTTTTAAATGGAAGGAACGGTGTCATTAAAGCCTTAAAGGCAGGGAAGTGAACCCACATGTTCAGGGACAATGAATAGCCTGGTGCCGCTGGAGCAGAGGCGATAGAGGAATATACAGGAAACAGGCTGGAGACATAGCTCTGGGTTGGCCTGAGTGCTATTTTAGCATCTTGTATTTTGTTTTGTTTTTTTTTAATTTTATTGTTGTTATATTACATCCATCCCCTTTTTGCTCCCCTCTGTCCCCCTCCCCACCCACCCATTCCCCCCAAAGTCAATCCCACCTGTTGTCCATGTCCATGGTTCCTTTATACTAGGTTCTTATCTAAGCTGCTCCCCTTCTTTGCCTCTGCCTCCCCCCTCCCCCCAACCACCTTCCCCCTGACCACTGAAGGCCTATTCACTGTATTCATATATTTGGTTCTGTTTTGCTTCTTGTTAATTTTGTTCATTATTGTCCTGTAATGAGTGAGATCATATGGTATTTGTCCTTCACTGACTGGCTTATTTCACTAAGCATAACACTCTCCAGTTCCATCCATGTTGTTGCAAAGGGTACGAGTTCCTTCTTTCTTTCTGCTGTATAGAATTCCATTGTGTAAATGTACCAAAGTTTTTTGATCCAATCATCCACAGATGGACACTTAGGTTGTTTCCAGCACTTGGCTATTGTAAATAGTGCTGCTATGAACATAGGTGTACATAGGTTCTCATGAATTGGTGTTTCAGGATTCTTTGGGTATAGTCCAAGTAGTGGAATTGCTGGATCAAAAGGCAGTTCCATTTTTAGTTTTTTAAGGAAACCCCATACTGTTTTCCACAGTGGCTGCACCAGCCTACATTCCCACCAACAGTGCATGAGGGTTCCCTTTGCCCCACATTCTCACCAACACTTGTTGTTTGTTGATTTGTTGAGCACCTTGTATTTTAAGGAGGTCCCATGATGTGTTGTAAGGAGGGTAGCAGAGTGGGTAAGGCTCCAAATCCCACTCTGACATTTGATACTTTGATGAACTTGGGCATCAGTTTTTTGACCCATAAACTAAAGATAATAATAGCAGAGATGCTCTTCATTTACTGCCCAATAAACCTATTGGAAGTTGGAAATACAATAAGTCAAAAATGCATAATACACCTAATCTACTGAACATCATAGTTAGTCTGGTCTACCTTAAGTGTGTTCAATACATAATATCCTAAAAACACTAGGAATACACATTGTGGATTATTGGTTGTTAACCTTGAGATCACATGCTCAACTTGGAGGAGCTGCTCACTGCCTCTCCCAGCACAAGAGAGTAGAGCTAGCCCAGGAAAAGATCAAAATGTGAAATGTGGTTTCTACTGATGTGTATTGCTCTTGCACCATTGTAAAGTAAAAAAAAAAAAAAAACTGGAGGTCAAAACAATATAACTTGGAGACCATTGTAATTACCACCTAAATTTGTGAAAGTTAAATACATGTGAAAGAACCTAGCACATTTCTAGGCACAAAATAAGCTCCTTATAAAGGGTAGCTCTTATAAGTATTTTAATAACATAACAGAGCATTGTAGTAGATATTAAGAATTAATTTAAAATATAAGAAAGGTGAAGAAAAGAAAAAACAAACTAACAATTGCTCTGAAAATTGTTGCAATGGCCAAGATGTCACAGGGAAACTTGGACAGAGGACAGAGTTAATACAACTTGGTAGATTATAGGATGCAAAATATTTATGTGAAATAAATCCAAGTTTTTAGCTTGGATGATTAAAAAGTCTGTAGACTATAACGCTATTGTCTGAAAAAATAACTTAGGACAAGCAAGTTAGGTTATTGGTGGGGAAAGGGGGCATTCAGTTTGGTTTTGGATATGAGTGCATTCATTCCTTAAAGAGTTTCTGTAGCATCAAACTGAATAGTTTCTGTTCAGCTAAAGAAAACACCAGCAAAATTAAAGGGGAACCAATTGTATGGGAAGACATACTTGCCAATGATACCTCAGGCAAGAGTCTGATTTCCAAAATATATAAAGAACTTATATGACTCAACACCAGGGAGATAGACAGCCCAATTAAAAAAGGGGCAAAGGACCTGAACAGACATTTCTCTGAGAAGAACATACAGAGGGCCATAGGCATATGAAAGAATGCTCAACATCACTAGACATCAGAGAGATGCAAATCAAGAAGTACCACCTCCCACCTGTCAGAATGGCAATCATTAACAAATCAACAAACAACAAGTGTTGGCAAGGATGTGGAGAAAAGGGAACCCTGGTGCACTGGTAAGAATGCAGACTGGTGCAGCTACTATGGAAAATGGTATGGAATTTCCTTTAAAAAACTAAAAATGGAACTGCCTTTTGACCCAGTGATTCCACTGCTAGGATTATACCTGAAGAACCCTGACACACCAATTCAGAAGATGCTATGCACCTCTATGTTCATAGCAGTGCTATTTATAATAGCCAAGTGCTGGAAACACCTAAGTGCCCATCAGTGGATAAATAGATAAAAAAAACTTTGGTACATTTACACAATGGAATACTACATAGCAGAAAGAAAGAAGAAACTCCTACCTTTTTATAATTAATTAATTAATTTTAAAAGATTTTACTCATTATTTTTAGAGAGAGGGGAAGCAACAGAGGAAGAAAGGGAGAGAAGCATCAGTGTATGGTTGCCTTTCACCTGCCTCCAGCTAAGGACCTGGCTGGAGACCTGGCTTGCAACTTGGGTATGTGCCCTGACTGGGAATCGAACAGGTGACATTTGGGTTCACAGGCCTGTGCTCAATCCACTGAGCCACACCAACCAGGGAAAACTCCTACCTTTTGTGACAACATGGATAAAACTGGAAAGCATTATGCTTAGTGAAATAAGCCAGTCAGTGAAAGACAAGTACCATATGATCTCACCCAATACAGGGGACTAATGAACAAAACAAATAAACAAGCAAAGTAGAATGAGAGGCATGGAAACAAGGAACAGACCTTCAGTGTGCAGAGGGGAGGTGGGAGCAGGTGAAAGACACAAAGAAGGTGAGCAGTTTAGTCAAGGAACTAGCATGGATGACTCATGGACATGGACAACGTGTGGGATTGACTGTGAGAGAGGGGATAGGGAGGGTGGGGCAGGGAGAGCAGTGCGGGGACGATGGGATAAATGTAGTACAACAATAATACAATAAAATAACTTTAAGAAAATGAAAAAGAGTTTCTGTAGCAAATGCGACAAATTGGGTGGCTTAAAACAACAGAAATTTATTGTCTCATAGTTCTAGAGACTACAAGTCCAAAATAAACATGTCAGCAGACCCATGCTGTCTCTAACACCTGTCAGGGATAATCCGTCCTGGCCTCTCCCAGTTTTTGTTGTTTGTCAGCAACCCTGGTTCTACTCCAATTTGGAGCTTCTTCTCTCCACTTTCCACCTCCTTTGTCACATGGCTGTCTTCTCCTTGTGCGTGTCACTTTTCCTCTTTTAAGGAAAACATACTATTGGATTAAGGGCCCATCCTACTCCAGTATGACCTCATCTTAACTAATTACGTCTACAATGGTGCTATTTCCAAATAAGGTCATAGTTACATGCACTAGTGAGTTAGGATTTCAACACCTTTTGTGGAAACAAAATGTAACCCATAACAGTGAGTTTCTGATACTGATGGCCCATCAAGTTAAAGCTGTCTAATGGAAATTGAGACGTGCAATTTGGAGCCCAGGAGAAAGGTCGGAGCTAGAGAGGACAGGTTGAAGAAACATCATCTTAAGTTGACAGTATAAACAGGCGAGTGACTATCTGAAGTTAGTCAGAGAAAGAATGTAGCATGAAAAGAAGGAAAAGGGTACAACCTTGCTTAATTTCTCTCATAATTAATTCCAGCCTTTGTTCAAGACCAAGAATTACTAAGGGAGGGTTTGATAGTGGGTAGTTGTTGAGTAAGCAGTCCCATGCCACCCAGTCCTTACTCCACCTGAAAAATACGTTTTAGGGGCAATAGCAAAGTTTTTTGAAATAGAAAACTGTAAGAAACAGAAAGTTAGTTTCTACTTCCTGGAAATACCTGGAATGGATAATTACTCATAGTAGTCTTCTCAAAGCCAGTCCCCTGGAGCTGCAGCAGCAGCACCTGGATGGTCTCAGGTGTTAGAAATGCAAATTCTCAAGCCCCACCTCAGGCCTACGGACTGGATTGAGAAACTGGGGGTGGGGCCCAGCATTCTGTGTTCCAGTGAGCTCTCCAGGTGATCATGATGCATACTGAAATTTGAGAACCACTGGAGTAGAGTGTTAAGACCTAGATCACAAACTGAGAAATCCAAAGTCGGGGGAATACTGCTGGGTAGAACATTTCACAACAAACTTCTGCCCAGAGATAAAGTTCAGAGATTTGATGATTTTTCTAAGTTCAAAAGAGAGAAACAGAGTTTTAAGTTAACAAGATGATTAATAACCACTGAGCATTAGTGCAATGACATCTAACTTTGTATTTCAACTTGTTTTAACATAATGATAATTATAGATATTATAGTTTAGTCTTTTTAGTATATTTAATTGTATAAACTGTTACAGTTGTCCCAAATTCTTTTCCCTATGCCCCCTTTCATCCAAGACCCCTATTACCCACCAGAGTTCCACCCCTGGCTTAGTTCATGTCTGGTTCTGTGATTTCACCCTTTCCTTTATTATTCTTAACTTCTCCCTGTCTATCTTGTACCCACCAATTGTGTTTACTAATCCCTGCACCATTTCCCTGTTTCCCCGCTTGCACCTTCCCAGCTGACAACCCTCCTAATGATTCCCGTACCTATGATTCTGTTCCTATTCTGGTTGTTTGCCTAGTTTGTTCTTGTTTTCATTTTTATTTTTTCGATTCTGTTGATAGTTTTGAGTTTGTTGTCTTTTTAATGTTCCTAATTTTGATCCTCTTTTTCTTAAATAAGTCCCTTTAATATTTCATGTAATAATGGTTTGGCAGTGATGAACTCCTTCAGCTTTGTCTTGTGTGGGAAGCACTTTATCTGCCCTTCCATTCCAAATGACAGCTTTGCTAGATACAGTAATATTGGTAGTAGGTCTTTGCTTTTCATCATTTTCAATACTTCTTACCAGTTCCTTCTTTCCTGCAAAGTTTTTTTTTTTTTTTTTGAGAAATCAGGCACCCCTTTGTAGGTAACTCTTTTCTTTTCTCTTGCTGCTTTTAAGATCCTCTCTTTGTCTTTAATCTTTGGCATTTTAATTATGATGTGCCTTGGTGTGGTCCTCTTTGGATCTAGCTTGTTTGGGATTCTCTGTGCTTCCTGGACTTGTATGTCTATTTCCTTCACTAAATTTGAAGAGTTTTTCTTCATTATTTTTTCATATAATTTTTCAATTTCTTGCTCTTTCTCTTCTCCTTCTGGCACCCCTCTGGTGTTGGTACACTTAATGTTGTCCTAGAGGTTCCTAAGCCTCTCCCTGTTTTTTTCAATTCTTGTTTCCACTTTCTATCCTGCTCGACTCTTTATTTCTTCTTTATGTTCCAAATCATTCATTTGTACCCTGTTTTCCTTCCCTTTACCATTGGTTTTGTGTGTATTTTCCTTTGTTTCACTTGGCCTAGCCTTCACTTCTTCCCTTTTTAAGCCATCTTTAAGCGTGTATGCCATCTTTAAGCATGTATGTCAAGTCTGTGAGCATCTTTATTAACTGCATTTTAAACGGTGTATCTGTCAGGGTTGCAATCTGTTCATCTGTCAGGTTGGCTATTTCTTTGTTATTTAGTTCGGCCACTGGGACCTTGATATTTTTCTCTTTTTTGAGCTACATTTCTCTGTCTCCTCATATTGATAGGCTCCTGTGTTTGCTTCTGTGTCTTAGGTAAAGACTGTCACACCTGTTACATTTAAGGGGCAGAGCCTTAGGAATTCCACAGTGCAGGCAACCCATTTTCACCATGTTGTGGCACTGTATATGGGGGAAGGGTCTGAGAGGGAACAATGCTGCTTTCACAGCACTTGCCCCTTTTCCAGGCACTGCTCTTGCTTCCTGTATGGGACTAGCTCCTCTCTAGTTGTTGTCCATTGCTCTTAGAGTGAGTAGGTCTGTGGACACTTCAGGATCATGGAGGCCCTCTAAATAACTGGACTCTGCTATGAGGCTGGTAGTTTATTCCTTCCCCGACACTGATCCAGTGTTCGGAGCACTCAACAGGTATCCCTACTGTGACTGTGCTTTCTGCTGGTTGGCCACAGCCCCCGTCCCACTGAAGCTGCTCCACTGCCAAACCTCATCCTCTCCATCCCAGCTCTGCCCCTCTTATTTATCTGGATAAGTATTCTTTATATCTTTTGTTTGTTGAGCTTCTGTGCAGCTTAATATTCTGGAATTTCTTGGTGTCTCTAGTTTTGTGGTAGATGCATTGTTTTTGGTTGTGGAGGGAGACACAGTGTGTCTATCTATGCCTCCATCTTGGATTCCCTCTAGTTTAGCCTTTATTATGTTTATTAGTATAAACAAAGACAATATTTTATTGGGGTCATAGTATTTTATAATTGGGACAGATTGTCATTCCTTTAGATAAGCACAGGTGGCATATTCCAGGAAGTGTGTAAGATCATCCTTTAGGGGACTGAAAGAATATGTTAGGGCTTACAGCTTTCAAAAGTAATTAACTAAATCTTAATATGTAAATTGATCTTGGCACTTTCAGTTACTCCACCCGTTAGAAGAATGCATTTTGCTGGATTTCCTAGAGGGAAAGTGGAAATTAGGCCAGGGATTCAAAAGTGGAGCCCCCTTTAATTTAGTCCCATCATTACACTGCAATGTATTGCAGTTTGCATATGCCTTGTTAAGTGGATTTTTGGATATTACCTAGTTTTACCTAAAGTCACCACACCCTGAATAGGTAAATAACTTTCAAATAGTCCTGGAAATAAAGTGAAAAAAATAATAGAATATTTATAAAAAATGGGAGAAGCAGCTTATTTCAATGGATAAGAACAAGAATTTTGAAGCCAGCAGCTGTTCCACTTTGGGTCAGTTACATAACCTCTCTGTGTTACGGTTTTCAAAGGTTTAAAAAAGGAATGATAACAGGCCCTAGCTGGATAGCTCAGTTCATTAGAGTGTTGTCCCTATATGCCAAGATTGTGGGGTTGATCCCCACTCAGGGAACATATAAGAATCAACCAATGACTGCATAAGTAAGTGGAACTACAAATCAGTACAAATCATTCCCTTCTTCTCTCTTTCTTTTTTAGAAAGAGAGAAAATAAAAAAGGGAGATTAACATTATCCATCCCACACAGATTTTATAAAATGAAATAAATTAATATACTTTTGAAAATACTTAGGATAGTGCTTACCATAGAGCAAACAATGAGTTTGTTAACAAACAAACAAATCAACAGGTTGAATTCTTTGCCAGCAACATTACAAAATAAAAATAAATATCTATTTAGGTATTAAAGAAAGTTAACAAGAAGAATTGTTTTAATGATCAAGAATACTACTTGAATAATGGATTTAAATCCACCGTCAGTTGTGAGCCTAACCCCTTAGTATATAAGGTCTGTCCAGAAAGTATTCACCTATACAGATACTATGAAAAATAGACAGGTTTATTGAAGAGATACAAGAAACATTGTACATAGGACAATGACCCCTCAGACCCCTTCAAAGTAGGCATTTTGGGACTTCCCAGCTTTCCCAGAGTCTCTTCCACTGTTTAAAACACTCTGCAATATTCTTCATTGAAATTGCCATCAGCTGCCCTGTCATATTTTCCTGAATTTCATTGGTAGTCTGAAATCTCTTCTCTTTCAAAGGTGAATTTAGTTTTGAGAAAAGCCAGAAGTTGCAAGGTGCCTAGTCCAGGCTGTGAATGACCTAGGTGATTTAATGTTTCACCAGAGAAATGCATGAGATTGATGCATGAGCAGGCGCATTGTCTTGATGACGCTGCTAATCACCAGTTGCCCATAGATGTGGCCATCTGAATCATCCAAATATTTTCTTCAGAGGAATGTTCAAGCTTAATGTAAAATTTGATGCAGATTCATTGCTTTACTCATTTTGGATGCAATAGCCACACAGTACACATGTTCACTCAATGGCATCTACCACCCCCACTGATTAGCACAGTGAAGTCATTGTTCGTGCATGTGCATTCCACTCCAACTCTCCTTGGCTGCCAGTTTACCATGATATTGCACAAACTGTTCTCATTATATTAACAATGGCTGGACTTTTTCTGAACGGACCCTGTTGTATGTTGTACTATAGATCTTAGGTAATAATAGTATGAAGCCATCACAATTAAAATTATACTTGAGCCCTGGCTGATGTGGTTCAGTGGATTGAGCACTGGCCTGCTAACCCAAGGATCACTGGTTCGATTCCCAGTCAGGGCACATAACTAGGTTGCAAGCCAGGTCTCCAGCCAGGTCCGTAGCTGGAGGCAGGTGAAAGGCAACCATACATTGATGTTTTTCTCCCTCTCTTCCTCCCTCCTTTCCCCTCTCTCTAAAAAATAATAATGAATAAAATCTTTAAACAAATAAATAAAATAAAATAAAATTATACTTGAAAACATTTTTTTGCATCCGTATCTCATTTTTAAAAAGTTCTATTTATGAGTATGTTTTATAATGCCTTTGTATATAAATTATACATAAGTAAACATATATCAGGGTATGTATTTTAAAGTGTTTAGCATTTATATGTTTTTATTTTGTTTTATTTAAGTGGATAGCATACACAATAAAAAAAAAATTAGGTACAACTCCTGTGGATCAGGTGTTGGCACATTATGCCTCATGGACCAAATCCAGCCCATAGCCTATTTCTGTAAATAAAATTAATTGTTACACAACCATACTCATTCATTGCTTATAGTCATTTTTGCACTACAATGGTAGAATTGAGTAGTTGTGAAAGAAATTGCATGCCCCACAAAGCTGAAAACATTTACTGTCTGGCCCTTTACAGAAAAAAATTTCTAACTCCAGGTCTAAGCTACTTTTTGCTTGCTGGCAGCCTAGCTGAATTGTTGACAAAATTTGTAATGAATTAGAAAACCTCAGGAAATCAAGCCTTGCAAGGACAAACTTGCAAACTTGTGGCAGATATCACACCCACCAGACATCAAGGCTGTGACATTGTGGCAGAGAACACAAACATCACTTGTCTCCAACCACCAGCTTCTCCATGGGAGGAGAGCTACTCCCTCAGCTGGTCAATTGCAGGGAGAGTTCTGCACCATCCTGGGCTTTTCCCTGGGGCTGGGAAGGCTCTCCCTAAAGACTACTTTCATTGTTGGCCTATAGGCTGTCAGCCATAGTAGAGTGGTCTGCTTGGACCACACAAGCAAATACTCAAGTAGATGTGGTCTGTTGGCAGAAAGAAGGTTTGTCCCTGTCATTATTATGGTGCCTGAGGTACTGGACTAGAAAAACATGTCTAACCCTTTGGGTCACTTATTAATAGGACAGTTCGCATCACAGATAAAGTGTTCTACCTTCATTTATAGATGATTGTAGATAACCTGGAATGATAAGAAGTGGGGTTTTTGGCTTTGTCTCTGTGTGTTTCAGGAAATCTATTTTAGAGTGATTTTTGTTTTATCGGTGGCAAAGAAATCAATTAAGCACAAAGCAAATGTGAAGTAGTAGGTAAAAAGGGATTGACAATTCAGTTAATCAATGGATTGCTAGACAATGTGACTTCGGGGTGATTCAGAAAATGAATCATCTGAAAATCACTGATGTCATATCCACACTCCATAATTTCTCAGAAATTCATCTTTCAACATCAAATAAATAAAACCACAGGAAATTCTGTTGAGAAAGTAACCACTATTGAATTATTTTTAATCCCATCCCTCAAATGTTAGCAAATAGAGGAGTTTGATCTGTAGTGTCAAAATCCATCACTTGCTAGGTAGCAGATCTACAACAGGTCATTTGTTAATGTACGTGCCCTTTTTTTGAGTTTAGCTGTCTAAATTAAAATGTTGAGAACCAAAACTCAGGATGCTGCTGACAAGATTGTCCATGACATAAATGACAACTCAATACAACTAAAAAAAGCATAAAAAATGAAAACTCTGGGACTTCCTGGGTATTGGCACCAACAAGGATACTGTTTGTGAATCTTATAAACAAATGTAGCTCCTTTTCCACTATTATGGGGGCTAGTTGTCTAAACATAGGAGAATACACCAGAGCTAGTGTAAGAAAAAGCTCAAGTATCAGGCTTTTAACAGCACCTAGAAGGAGCTTCATTTCTTAGGCTCTGTCAGCTCAGGGAATGAGCTTTGCTCCTGAGAAAAGCTGTTTGCTGTTGGCTTCTAATGATGGTTAATATATGAACAAACCGAGCTCCCAGAGCTCTGACTGATTTCATCAATGGTGCTGGCACACAAAGGCGCTAATGAAGCTGAATCATGTGGCTCAGGCTTTGAAAATGCCTTTGGCGGAGGTGGGAGGAGAAGAGTTCAGTTAAATGGAGTCATTATTAGGAGATGTTGATAACAGGGCAGTACTAGAACAAAGCAAATGATGAAAAACAATTGCATATTTAAATTCCCTTCTCCCTCAGTGGCAGGAAAATTTTACTTACTTTCTCCTCTGACATGTAAAAACACAAGCTTTCGTGTGTTTAGGGCCTTTGTTCTCTGGTGAAATAGTAACAGGCCAGGTATCCATGAGGACATTTGGCACCGGATAATGAACAGGTAGGACATTCAGCAAGTAGCTTTGTGACTCATCTTTCCTCTAATCAGCTCCATGGAGCTGACTGCATATGTCACCTGTGCTTGTCTCTCCTCTTAGCTTCCCAAATGTCCTGTGATGCTGCTGCCTCAATGGCTCACTCTGCCCAATGATCATTTACATTCTGGGGGCTTCAGAGATGGAGTTGTTCTACAGGGGCAGTGGGTGAGGGCAGAGAAGCTCAAATTGCTGCATGCTTTGCTACCTCAGGAAAATGGCTGTCCCTAATTACACAAAATGATAAAGCAGTTGACTGAAACCACTATAAATGACAGTTATTTCTCTGAAAAGCCTAAAAGAATAGGTCACCCTAGCTAATACACTAACAGCATACTTTTCTGCACATGCAATTTCCATTTCATTCTCTGGATGCTTGGGGGCTGACTGACACCTGCACTGAGCAGGGAAAACAGCTGCCTTTGTCTTTCTATGAAAACATCTAGCAATGCATATACAAACCCCATGACTTGTTCTTGTAAGTCACACATCCATGTTAGAAAGAAGGAAGACAGCTTTGAGTTAAATATGAGGGATGTAGGGGCAAAACATAGCTGTGTCCACCTACCAAAACCAAAAGACTTAAGGAGAGGAAGACATGCTTCTTCTCTCTGTTTTGGTGCTCTATGCACAGGACAGTCTGGATCTCTCACTACCTGTTGGCTTTCCTCTGTCCCCAGGTGTTTCAGCTCCCCTTGTTTTCACCTAATGAACAAGCAAGTAAAGGTTGCACAGAAAAGCAGGTCACTGACTGATTTGGTTATTCTCTTACCTATGGATGCCTCGTTGGGCCAAGTTTCTAGATGTGCTACTACTAGATCAGAACCTGGCTAGAACTGAACAAAATCCAGTTCTGTCACAGAAAATGCAGTTGAGGTGTGGGGTTGGGAACTTCACCTCTTGTTTTCTTTAGTAAGGAGCTCCATCTCTAGAAGCAGCCATGCTGGTCAGTCTATCGGCTAGCTGCCTCACATGAGCCACCTTTGTCCCTGAGGCAACAATGCCTCTGTGAGGAAGTAAGCTCCTCTGTTCCTAGAGAAGGTGTCACAGAATCCAATCCTGAGCGCATCTGCTGCTCTTCAGGGTTGCACACAGGATCTTCGGAGTAATGTAATGTTTATTACAGGCCAACCAGTTCAACAAATGTGTTGAGCATCTGTTATAGACTAGGAATGGTAAGGAATTAAATAATAAATATATATAGTGTTTTTAAGAAGTATGGAAGGAGGGCCTATTCCAAACACTCTCAACATGCTCCCCTGTTCAGAAAGTGACACCTGTTCCCACTTCCAGGGTATGTGTCCACTGAGTGAAGGATAGCCAAGAGCATACAACACCAGCCAGCAGGAGCAGCAGTCACAAACGTCAATCCACTATGTGGTTTGCGGTGTCAGGGTTGCCAAGAAAGATAACTCAGGCACTGGATGGAACAGCAGTTCACTCACATAGAGAAGAGAAAGAGCAAGATCAGGTTCAATAGTATTGGTCCACTATGACCAGAAGATCTCATTCTACAATCAATGCAGGGAGATGGTCTACACGCATCTCTCTTGTCTCCCATCAGGAACAAATATAGCAGGGTGGCCTGGTGCCATATAAAGAACACACTTAAGCAGAAAAAAGGAATACACAGCAAGTCCAGAACAGGAAAAGATTCTCCCAAGCAAGATGATATGCCCAGCACAGGCTACGATGGCCCCTCATCTCCATGTAAGAAAATGTTTCAGGCTCCAGGCACACTCTGACGAAGCCATGCAAAATATAGCAAGCTGCATGACTGCCTTTCCCCACATCCCCCGCACACCAAAGAATAGTAAGTTGAAAGCAAGATGCATGTGAAAAAATACTTGTTTTTGCAATATAAACAACAGAGAATGAAGTTCAATATAAAGCTCTCAACCAGTGAGGTGGTCAACAAAAAATGAAGTGATTCTCAAGGGTAGTAGTATATCTGAAGCTGGAAATGAAAGAATCAAAGGGACCAATGGAAGGAAGATTGAGATCAATGTGAACACTTACCTCAGGAAAATTATACAATGAGGTATCAAAATGTTGCCTTTTCCAGTTGTTTGTAATAGTAAATTTTCCAACAATAATCAGGGACTTCCAGGCAAGATGGCAGCATCAGTAAACATGGCTCATCTCCCTGACAACCACATCAAAATTACAACTAAAACATAGAACAACCATTACTCTTTACCATCAGAAATTGAGGTGAATGGAAGTCTGACAATTGCAGAATTAAAGAAACCACATCCATCCAAGCTGGTAGGAGGGGCAGAGACAAATGGGGCTGGTCCCATATCCACATGCAGTGAATAAAAATTTAGGAGGGATATCTCAGAAGCAAGGAGTCCCAGAACCACACCAGTACCCCCAGACCAAGGTTCTAGTGTCAGAAGTCTCCATAACTTCTGCCTACAAAACCCAGCAGAGATTGAGTGGATGGAAGAAACTTCTATAGAGTTCCAAGCAGTTCCTCTTAAAGAACCCACACGTGGACTTAGATACATTCTCTCCCTTTGGGCTCCAGCACCAGGGTAGCAGCTTGAAAGGTGCCAGTGGCACACAGGTAGGAACTAAAGCATCTGGCATAAAGGTGAGAGTTGAGAACCAGCTTTTTTCCAGATAGAAAGGTGGGCAGAGGTCATTGTCCCCTTTCTGAGGCTTCTGCACAGAACCATGGAGCCAGCAGATGGGTACCATATCTGAGCTTCCATCAACCTGTCTAACACTGTTTGCCCTGCCCTGGAGATCCCCTGTGGCTCCATTCCTCCAAACTTACAGGTTCACTCAAGTTGTTAACTATGATTTTTTTCATAGGAATGGCTGGTCTTGGCTCATGCTTCACAACTTTCTAACCTACCAAACAAGCAACAGCCACACTCAATGAGCCCTCTTGCTAAGTGGCTCCAGATGTGGCACTAGCAGCAACCAGCCTAGATGCACAGCTTGGCTTCCCTGGAGAATTACCAAGGCCAGCATAAGTGGCAGCCATCTCAATTGCTTTATAGCTCAGGCAGGGTGGCCCCAGGCAGAACATAGGTGAGAGCTAACCTTGACCTGCACCATCCAGGAAAGCTCAGAGCCTGCACACTAAGTGGACAGCTAAAGGCTACATACGAGCACCACCACCATGCTTCTGCACAGCTGATTCTCCACAGAGGGCAGTGGTTGGTGGTCAGTGGTCACAGCCAGTGGTTGCAGCTGACTGGCTGGGTAAATCCCTCCCATTGACCTGCCAACAATCAAGGCTCAACTATAAGAGGAGGGTTTGCTTAGCCCACATGAAGAGCACACATCAAATACCCATCTTGGGTGACGTGGGAGACTGTGCCACTGGGCCCTACAGGACACCTACTATATTAGTCTACCCTACCAAATACATAGAAACAAACACAGGGAGATGGACAAAATGAGAAGACAAAGAAACATGGCCCAAATGAAAGAACAGATCAAAATTCCAGAAAAAGAACTCAACAAAATAGAGATAACTATCTATCAGAGGCAGAGCTAAAAATGCTATTTATAAAGATGCCCAAGGAACTTAGTGAGGACCTCAACAGCATAATAAAGATCCAGTCAGGAACAAAAATACACGGATTGAAATTAAAAAAAAATTTACAGGGAAACAACAGTAGAGTGGTTGAAGTGGAGAATCAAATCAATGATTTGGAACATAAGGAAGCAAAAACAACCAATCAGAAAAAGAAGAAAAAAAGAATTTTAAAAAACAAGGATAGTGTAAGCCACCTCTAAGACATCTCCAAACATATCAATATCTGAATCATAGGGTGGCTGAAGGAGAAGAGGAAGAGCAAGAATTTAAAAATCTATTTGACAAAATAATGCAAGAAACTTTTCTACTTTGGTGAAGGAAATAGACATGCAAGACCATGAAGCACAGAATCCAAAATAAGATGGATGCAAAGAGGACCACTTTAGACACATCATAATTCAAATGCAAGAGGTTAAAAATAAAGACAAATTCTTAGAAGCAGCAAGAAAAAAGCAGTTAGTCACCTACAGGGAAGTTCCCATAAGATTGTCAGCTTATCTCTCAAAAGAAACTTTGCAGGCTAGAAGGGATTGGCAAGAAATATCCTAAATCATGAAAAGCAAGGTTCTACTGCCAAGACTGCTGAACCCAGCAAAGCTATCATTTAGAATTTAAGGGCAGGTAAAGAGCTTCCCAGGCAAAACTAAAGGAATACATCATCACCATACAATTATTATGCAAAATGTTTCAAATGTTCTCCCCTTATCCCCCAATACCTCATTCCCCCAACTCCCTCAGGCAAATCTTGTACCATTGTCCATGTTCATGGGTCATGCATCCATGTTCTTTGGCTGTTTTATTCCCTATGCTGTACTTTGCATCCCCATAACTATTCTATAACCACCAATTTGTACTCATAATCTTCATCTTTTTCATTCGTCCCCCCAAAACTCCTCCCATCTGGTGATCTCAAAACATTCTCTGTATTTATGACTCCATTTTTTGTTCTGCTTCTTCATTTATTTTGTATTTTAGATTCAATTGTTGATAGGTATATATTTATTGCCATTTATTATTTGTATTTTTTATCTTAATTTACAGAAGACCCTTTGACATTTCATATGATACTGTTTAGGTGGTGATAACTCCTTTAGCTTTTTCTTTTTGTTTTTTTTTTTTTTTTTCCAAAGAGTTTTTAGAGGGAGGGGAAGGGAGAGAGGCAGAGAGGGACGGAAACATCAATGTATAGTCTTTCACCTGCCTCCAGCTATGGACCTGGCTGGAGACCTGGCTTGCAACCTGGTTATGTGTGCCCTGTCTGGGAATCAAACCAGCAACCTTTGGGTTTGCAGGCCAATGCCTTATGCACTGTGTCACCAGCCAGGGCCTCCCATTAGCTGTCTGGAAAACTCTTTATCTCTCTTTTGATTCTAAATAGATAGCTTTGCTGGGTATAGTACTCTTAGTTGTAGGTTTTTACTTTTCATCTTTTTGAATATTTCATGCCAGCTCCTTCTAACATGCAAAATTTATTTTGAGAAATCAGTTGACAGTCACATGGGAGCCCCCTTGTAGGTAACTAACCGATTTTCCTCTTGCTGCTTTTAAGATCCTCCCTTTGTTTTTAACCTTTGGTATTTTAATTATGATGTGTCTTAGTGTGGGCCTCTCTGGGTTCATCTGATTTGGGACTCTGCACTTCCTAGACTAGTATGTCTATTTCCTTCACCAAGTTAGGGAAGTTTCCTGTCATTATTTTTTCAAAGAGGTTTTTAATTTCTTGGTCTTTTTCTTCCCCTTCCTCGACTTCCATGATGTGAATGCTGGTATTTTTGAAGCTGTCCCAGAGGGTCCTTATACTATCCTTGTTTCTTTTCTTTTAATTCATTTTTCTTGCTGTTCTGATTGGGTATTTTTTGAATCTTTATATTCCAAATCTCTAATTTGATTCCTTCTGAATTATTCTTCATTTCAGTTAGTATATGCCTTCATTTCTGATTAGATCTTTTTTATGCTGTTGAGATCCTCACTAAGTTACTTGAACATCCTTATAACCAGTGCTTTGAACTATGCATCTAGTCAATTGCTTATCTCTATTTTGTTTACTTCTTTTTCTGTTTTTTCATTTGGGCCATATTTCTTTGTCTCCTGATTTTAGCAGCCTCCCTGTGTTTGTTCCTATGTATTAGGTAGATGTTCTAAATCTCTCAGTCTTGGTAGAGTAGCCTATGTAACATGTTTCCTGTAAGATCCAGTAGCACAGCCACCCCTATCACCCAAGCTGGGTACTTGAGGTGTGCTCACTACATGGGCTGTGTATCCCTTCCTCTTGCTGTTGAGCCCTGATTGCTATTGGCAGTCTAAGTCAGCCACCTCTTGGGGCCACCCAGCATATGCTACAAAGTGATCTGCAGGTAGCTGCTACTTGTGCTGGGTGTGGAGTTTCCCAGGTGAGGCCAAGCTGGGAACCAAGGTAGGCTACTGCTAGTGCTGGGGTGAAACCACTTGGTGAGAAGTACAGGGCTTATGGGGCCAGATGCTGCTTGTTTGAGGTAATTTAGAAAAATATGAAGCATGAACCAAGACAAGGCATTCATATGGAAGAGCCACTGGAATCAACTTAGATGGTCCAGAAAGAAAGTTGAGTGGAGCAGAGCCTCAAGGATTATGAGCCAGGTTAATGGAGTCTCAGATATGGCACCTGCCTGCCAGCTCTATTGGGTGAGGGCTCAGCAAAGGAATGATGGCTTCTACCAGCACTTCTCTCTGTGAAAAAGCTGGCACCCTGATGTCAGGCACTTCAGTTCCTCCCTGTATGCCTCTGGTGCCTTTTAAGCTGCAGCCCCTGAATTGGAGTTCAGAGGGAGGGAGTCCAAGTAAGTCCATGTAATTTTCCCTTTAAGAGGAACTTGCTGGGACTCCAGAAGTTTCTGTCTTCCACAATCTCAATCCCCATTGGTATTTATAGCTAGTTAGTTATAGGGACTGGAACCCCGGACTAGGGGACCTGGAGTGGGGCTGGGACCCCTTGCTCCTGAGATATCCTTTCCAATTTTTATTCACCACACATTGATGTGGGACCATTCTGTTTCCCATTTCCACCCCTTCTACCAGTCTTGATGTGATTTCTCCTTTAATCCCGTAGTTGTAGGATTTACATTCAGCTCAATTTCTGGAGATTCTGAATGGTGGTCCTCTCTCTAATTTAGCCTTTAGACACATCAGCAACTCTAGGAATTTAACATCAGTATCAAATTTCTGGGGAACTATCACGGAAGAAAAGGAAACAAAATGAAAGGAAGAACATAGCTTTTCAATGGTTTTGAGTTTATAATTCTAATTTCTGTGGTGTCTGGTACCTTCTTTGATGCCAGAGAATTTTTTCCCTTTGATTCTGTAAATTACCTCAGTATCCTTCCAATAAGCTCCATTTGGGTCTTAAGCTACTTTTCATTCAATTTCTTTCTTTAAAACAAAACATTCCTCACAACAGCACATCTTTATAGATATTTCTTTTACTTCTGGACTCAGAGTGAAGACATTTAAATTCTAGTTCTCTTATGCCACTTCTCAGTTTTTGATCCTTACAAGTCACAAAATCTTTCTTTCAAAGTTTATTGCCTGAGGCTAAGTCCTCTCAGTTTCTTACAGATATGTAATTCTATCATCAGAAAGCCTTCTGTACATATTCAGTTAAGAAATTCTGACTTTCTAGGATGGACCATTTGAAGGTCTATTTGCATAAGAACCTAATGTAGACTCTGGGAGAAAGTATTAAGAGAGCCTTGCAAAAGATGTTAGACCACTTAGGACACATTAATTAAAACTCTAAACCAAAAGGTAGCCCCGGGCCCAAACTATTTTTTTAAATAGTTTATTCATTATTTTTAGAGAAAGGGGAAGGAAAAGAGTAAGAAAAGGAGAGAAACATCAATGTATGGTTGCCTTTCACCTGCCTCCACCTGGGGACCAGGCTTGCAACCTGAGTATGTGTCCTGTCTGAGAATTGAATGAGTGACACTTGGGTTTGCAGACCTATGCTCAACCTACTGAGCCATACGAGCCTATTTTTTAATTCAATTTTTTAAAATTAAAACTTTTTATAATTCAATTTTCTTGACAATCCTCCTTAAATAGCCTGAGAAAGCAAGGGCTATAATTTTTTATTTTTTTATTATGGAGAGTATAAAACATATACATAGTAAACAAGAGTATAATAAACCCTGATTTAATCACAATTCAGCAAATACCATTTTGCCATTCTTATTTTATCTATATTATGAAACACCCCTCACCCCCAGTTAAATAATATAATTTTTTGCAGTTCTTTTTAAAGTTAAATTTACGTACATTGAAATACATAAATCTTAGCTGTACAATTTTGACAAAAGGATGTGCCTATGTAACCATACACTGTACACAATTTCAGCTTCCCCAGAATTCCACTTGTGCCTCTTCTCAATCGCTAACCTCCTAAAATTGGCAGGCATTATGTTTTTTTCCTTCTTAAGTTAATTTCTATTTTCTCTTCTAGAATATTCTATACATGGAATCTATCAATATGTACTCTTTTGTGACTGGTTTCTTTCCTTCAGCATCAAGTCTATGAGATTCAACCACATTGTTCTGCTTATGAGCAGTTGGCTTCTTTCTTTCTTTCTTTCTTTTTTTAGATGTATATTTGTTTATTGTTATGTTACATTCATCTTATTTTCCCCCCTCTGCCCTCCCTTCCCCCCCTCTTTATTCAACCCCCACCCAGTCAATCCCATGTGTTTTTTGTGTCCATGGGTCATCCATGCTAGTTCCTTGACTACACTATTCCCCTCCTTGCCTCCTTCTCTCCCTCCCCAAACCCTTCACCTCTACCCACTGAAAGTGTGTTCCCTGTATTTATGTCTCTGGTTTTGTTTTATTTGTTTATTTATTCATCAGTCTCCTGTATTAAGTGGGAACATGTAGTAGTTAATTTTTGCTGCCTGGCTTATCTCAATAAGCGTGATACTCTCCAGTTCCATCCAAGCTATTACAAATGGTAGGAGTTCTCTCTTTCTTTCTGCTGCATAGAAATCCATTGTGTAAATGTACCAAAGTTTTTTGATCCATTCATCCACTGAAGGGCGCTTAGGTTGTTTCCAGCACTTGGCTATTGTAAACAGTGCTGCTATGAACATAGGGTTGCATAAATTCTTCTGAATTGGTGTTTCAGGATTCTTTGGGTATAATCCTAACAATGGAATCACTGGGTCACAGGACAGTTCTATTTTTAGTTTTTTGAGGAAATTCCATACTGTCTTCCATAGTGGACGCACCAGTCTGCATGCCCACCAGCTGTGCGCTAGGGTTCTCTTTTCCCCACATCCTCACCAGTGCTTGTTGATTTGTTGATTTGTTGATGATGGCCATTCTGACAGGTGTGAGGTGGTATCTCGTTGTTTTTATTTGCATCTTTCTGATGGCTAGTGATGTTGAGCATTCTTTCATGTGCCTGTGGGCCCCTTGTATATCTTCCTTGGAGAAGTGTCTCTTCAGGTCCTTTGCACATTTTTTAATTGGGTTGTTTGTCTCATTGGTGTTGAGTTGTATTAGCTCTTTATATTTTTCGGAGATCAAACCCTTGTCTGGGGTGTGATTGGCTAATGTTTTCCATATATTTGGTTCCCTTTATATTTTCTCAATGTTTTCTTTGGCTGAGCAGAAACTTTTCAGTTTGATGCAATCCCATTTGTTTATTTGTTCCTTTATTTCCCCTGCCTTGGGAGATATTTTGGTGAAAATTTTGCTGCATGGGATATCTGCAATATTTTTGCCTACGTTTTCCTCTAGGGCTTTTATGGTGGCTCTACTTATGTTTAAGTCTTTATCTATCTTGAATTTATTTTGGTTTATGGCATAAGTTCGTGGTCTAGTTTCATTTTTTTGCATGTGCCTGTCCAGATCATCCAACACCACTTGTTGAAGAGGCCATCTACACTCCATTTTATGTTCCTTCCCCCTTTGTTGAATATTAGTTGCCCACAGAGTCCTGGGTTTACTTCTGGGCCCTCTATTCTGTTCCATTAATCTGTTTGTCTGTTCTTGTGCCAGTACCAGACTGTTTCAGTTACTATGTCCTTGTAATATAGCTTGATATCTGGTATTATGATTCCTCCTACTTCGTTCTTCTTTCTCAGGATTGCTATAGCTATTCGGGATCTTTTTTTGACTCCATATGAGTTTTTTAAAGACTTGGTTTAAGTCTGTAAAGTATGATGGTGGTATTTTAATAGGGATTGTGTAGACTCTGTAGATGGCTTTGGGTACTATGAACAGTTTCATGATGTTAATTCTTTCCAACCATGAATATGGTATGTGCTTCCATTTACATGTATCTTCCTTAATTTCTTTCTGCAGTGTTCCATAGTTTTCTGAGTACAAGTCCTTTACTTCCTTGATTAAGTTTATTCCTAAGCACTTCATTTTTCTTGTTACTATGGTAAATGGGATTTGTTTTCTAGCTTCTATCTCTGATGTTCATTGTTGATGTATAAAAATGCCTTTAACTTCTGGATATTGACTTTGTATCCAGCTATTTTGCCAAATTCAGTTATTAGATGGAGTAGTTTTTTAGTGGACTCTGTAGGGTTTTATATGTACACTATCATGTCATCTGCAAATAATGACAGTTTTACTTCTTCCTTTCCAATTTGGATACCTTTGATTCCTTTTTCTTGTCTGAATGCTATGGCTAGAACTTCCAAGACTATGTTGAATAGAAGTGGAGAAAGTGGACACCCTTGCCTTATTCTTCACCTGAAGAGAAAGGCTTTCCGTTTGTGCCAGTTGAGTATGATGTTAGCTTTAGCTTTCTCATATATGGACTTTATTATGTTGAGGTATGTTCCCTCTATTGCCATCTTACTGAAGGTTTTCATCATAAAAGGGTGCTGTACTTTATCAAATGCTTTTTCAGCATCTATTGATATGCTCATATGCTTTTTGTCTTTCATTTTGTTGATGTGGTATATTATATTTATTGATTTGCAAATGTTGTACCATCCTTGCATCCCTGGGGTGAATCCCACTTGGTCATGGTGTATAATTTTTTAAATATATTGCTGGATCCAGTTTGCCAATATTTTGTTGAGAATTTTTGTATCTAAGTTCATCAGAGATATTGGCCTGTAGTTTTCTTTCTTTGTTGAGTCTTGTCCTGGTTTGGGGATTAGACTCATAAAAAGAGTTTGGGAGTCTTCCCTCTTCTTGGATTTTTTAGAATAATTTGAGGAGGATAGGAATTAGTTCTTCTCTAAATGTTTGGTAAAATTCACCTGTGTTGCCATCTGGACCAGGGCTCTTGTGAGCTGGGAGATTTTTGATTACTTCAATTTCACAGTTGTTATTGGTCTATTCAGGCTTTCTGCTTCTTCATGTTTGAGTTTTGGTATGTTATACATTTCCATAAATTTGTCCATTTCATCCAGGTTGACAAATTTCTTATCATACGGTTGTGTGTAGTAATTTCTTATAATCCTTTGTATTTCTGTGGTATCGGTTGTGACTTCTCCTCTGTAGTTTCTAATTTTGTTTATTTGGGTCCTCTCTTTTTTTCTTGATGAGTCTTGTTAATGGTTTGTCAATTTTGTTT
Organism: Noctilio leporinus; assembly: GCA_004026585.1. Lineage (NCBI taxonomy): Eukaryota > Metazoa > Chordata > Mammalia > Chiroptera > Noctilionidae > Noctilio > Noctilio leporinus. Next base: position 47,823 of record PVIW01008508.1, read on the forward strand.
ATCTTTGAAAAAAACCAGCTCCTATATTTGTTGATCCTTTGAATTGTGCTTTAAGCCTCTATATTGTTTAATTTTGCTCTGATATTGATAATTTTCTTCCTTCTGCTTGCTGTGGGCTTTGTTTGGTGTTGCTCTTCTAGTTCTTGAAGCTTTATGGTTAGGTTGTTTATATGAGTTTCTTCTAGCCTTTTTGAGTAGTCCTGTATTGCTATGAATATCCCCCTGAGGACTGCCTTTGCTGTGTCCCATAGGGTGGGGTGTTGTGAATTCATTTTCAATTGTTTCCAGATACTTTTTTATTTCTTATTTGATCTCATTATTAACCCATTCCTTACTTAATAGTATGTTATTCAGTCTCCATGAATTGTATTGTTTTTGGATTTTTTTCTTGAGATTGGTTTCTAGTTTCAAGCCATTGTGATCTGAGAATATGCTTGGTATGATTTCAATTTTCTTGAAGTTATGGAGGCTTGTTTTATGTCCTACCATGTGGTCTATCTTTGAGAATGTTCCATGTGCATTACAAAAGAATGTGTATTTCGCTTCTTTGGGGTGAAAAGTTCTGTATATGTCAGTTAAGCCCATTTCATCTAGAGTGTTCTTCACTCTAGACGGTGTTTTTTTGCTTGGAAGATCTGTCCATTGTTGATAATGGGATATTAAAATCTCCTACTATTAGTGTGTTGTTGTCTATGTCCTTCTTGAAGTCCTCCAAGATTTTCCTTATATATTTGGGTATTCCTACATTGGGTGCATATATATTTATGAGGGCTATGTTTTTTTGGTGCAATGTTTCCTTAAGTATTATGAAATGCCCTTCTTTGTCTCTTTTAATGTCCTTCATTGTGAAATCTATTTTATCTGATATAAGTATTGCTACTCCAGCCCTCTTTTCATGTCCATTTGCTTGAAATATATTTTTTCATCCCTTCACTTTCAGTCTGTGTCAATCTTTTGTTCTGAGGTGGATCTCTTGCAAACAGCATATATGTGGGTTGTGTTTTCTTATGCATTCAACTACCTTATGTCTTTTTATTTTTTAATTTGTTTATATTTAAGGTTATTGTTGAGAGGCACTTCTTCATTGACAGTTTTTCTCCTTTGTTCCTGTATTCCTCTCTGTCTCTCTTTGTTTCTTCTTTTTAAAGCAGGACTTCTAGCATCTCTTGCCATGCTACTTTCGTGGAGGTGTATTTTTTTCACCTTATTTTGTCTGGGAAACTCCTTATTTCCATTTTGAATGAGAGCCTTGCTGGGTAGAGTAGTCCTGGTTATAGGGCTTTGTTTTTCATTACTTGGAGTATTTTTTTTGCCATTCCCTTCTGGCTTGTATTGTTTCTGCTGAGAAATCATTTGATAACCTTATCAAAGCTCCCTTATATGTTATTTGCTGTTTCTCTCTTGATATTTTTAGGATTCTCTCTTTGTCTTTGAAGTTTGCCATTTTAATTATGATGTGTCTTGGAGTAGGCCTATTTGGGTTTATCTTCTTTGGGACCCTCTGTGCTTCCTGAACTTGAGTGACTCTTTCTCTCATCACTTTAGGGAAGTTTTCTGTCATTACTTTTTTTTTTTTTTTTTTTTGTCATTACTTTTTCAAACAGGTTTTCTATCCCTTGCTTCTCTTCTCCTTCTGGTATCCCTATGATAAATATATTCTTGCATTTCATGTTGTCCTGTATCTCTCTTAAAATCTCTTCATTCTTTTTCAGTCTTTTTTCATTCTGTTGCAACATCTGGTTATTTTTCCTCTATTGTCCTCCAGTTCGCTGATCTGGTCCTCTGCTTCATCTAACCTGCTTTGTATTCCTTCTGTTGTGTTCTTCAGTTCTATGATTGTGTCCTTCATTTCCTCCTGGTTCTTACCGATGGATTCTATGTCTTTTTTCACTCTGGTATAATTTTCCATAAGTTCCTTGTAGTTGCCCTGAAGTTCTTTGTAGTTTTCTTTGATTACAGCTAATTCATTGAGCTTTCTTACAATGGTTTCTTTGAATTCCATGTCGGATAGCTTGCTAGTTTCTATTTCAATTCTCAGTCTCTCTGGTGATTCCTCCTTTCCTTTAGGTGATGGACTGATTCTTTTCCCCCCCCATTTTGGGTGTCTGTTATTGTTTGTTTTTGTTTTGAATTAATCTGCTTTTATTCACTGCCATTGTGGAGTGCCCTTCTGTGTTTGGAGATTTGTGGAGTTGAGTGTTGCAGTCTCCTAGATTTCCTCAACTTGTTGCTCTTGGGGTACCCTTTATGTCATTAACTTGGGCTGTCTGGTTGTATTTTGGATTTGCTGTATGTGTTGCTTTTTTCAGTCCAGTTGGCTGATTGAGACACTCCTTCTATCACATCTCATACACTGCTTTTGAGTTGCTTCTAAAACAGAACCACCAGTCCAGACAAAATAACCACACTTTCAAAGCTATCTTTCTTCTTTAATCCCCCTTTCAACTGCCTAGGAACCTAGCTAAATATCTCCAAGGTAACCCCCACTTTTAATCACACCCTCAGCTGCAACTGAGCTAGTCTTAATAAGGATATAGATATGATAAGACTGTTATAAGAGGGGGAAAATGATTAAGTTGACTTAAGTATAGATAGTTTTGAAGGGTGCAAAGGGGTAGCAAAGATAGTGGGGATGGGAGAGAGAAAGCCAACTTATCTCATATAGAGATGGGGAGGGGGAAAATCAGAATGTCTCAAGTACAAGTGAACAGTATAAGCCTATACATATAGTTGCTGCATCTACCTCCCTGTCCACCCTCAATGAGCACTGACTGGTCAAGGTGGAGCTAGGACTCGTGTGTTTTTAGCAGAAAAAAATAATGTGTAGTCTCTAGTAGTGCACCCACAAAAAAAAGTTTTAAGAGGCTATGGAGAGGAGGAATACGTAGATTGAGGACCAGGAATGAGTTGTAGAAGGAGAGTGGGTAGACTTTATAACAAGGAGGAGGGTCTTGGGTAGTTAGGTGAATTGAGAGAAGGGAGGAGTAAAAATATGGAAATTGGGATATACTATGATATAAACAGTATTTACTTAAAATGCACTAATTGTGAGGATTGGAAGTAACTTTTGAAAGGGATATGTTAGGGATTAATAGTTCATGTAGCTCTCTGTGTAACTCAGGTACTTGAGATTAGTAGCGATCCATTTCCTGGGTCTGCCTCTTTTTCTTAATTAAGTCTCTGCAGTCTGCAGTCAGGCTGTGGGAGCCTTGGAGTGGCAGGGCCTATGGCTGTTACAATCAGGGCTGGTTCTGGGTGCCACACCCCCATAGGCTGAGCCTCTAGTAGGCTAGCTGGGTTTCCACACTGCTGGCATTTGGGGGCCCTCCCTTCTCTCGCTGGTTCTGTGGAAAGAACTGCAGGGTAATTTTTTGGTCTCGATGGCTACTCCTCCCCATCCAGCTCCTGAAGGAGGTTTCTGCCTGAGTAGGGGGCCTGGCTCCAAGGGGTGTGGCCCAAACCTTCATTTTGCTCCATTGATGGCTAGCCCTCCCCTCCAGCTCTTTGAGGAGGTTTTCACCACCACCTCTGCACCTGGCTTATGCACCTGGCTGTATAGGGGAGCCCAAGCTGTGTGCTGGGGATGGCTACCCCTCCTGCTCCTGCTCTTTGAGGAGGTTTATGTCACCTGCAATGGGCGCACTGGTTGCACCAGCAGCAAGTTCCTGGCTCACTGTTTCGAGCTGCAGTTTCTTTGGGAACCTGTGTGCTGGTGTATGTACATGGGGTTAGGCCTCCCTTCTTGCTGGGGCTCTGAGTTGCCCTCTCCCTGGGTGGTGCAGGGGCACAATTTTCAGCCCTCTTACTACCCCAGCTGGTGCACGTCCTGCTTTCCCACTCCTGCTCTTCGTGGGTCTCGCCTCCACCTCTGGCTCAGCGAGGAGCTTCCTCTCCCTCAGCCTTCAGAACTTGGCTCTCACACAGTCCCTCCCCTGCAGGAGTTCAATTCCTCATTCCCTCCGGAGGTTGCACTCACTGTCCACACTTCACTCATCAGATTTCTAGTCACTGGGGAGCCTGAAGCTGTCTCCAGTCAGAGCCGCCCTTCTGGGCAGAGCCTCCACCGCCCAGAGCCGACCTTGGCCAACTGGTGGTGGGTTCCAAACCATCTAGCCTACTTTCCTGTAAGTCTCTGCAGACTCTCGGCTGTGCACCCCTGAGTCCAGATGCTTACTGCTCCAATTCACAGGGATCTGCAGATGTCTCGTGCTCCCTACCCTATCCTCCAGCTGCCCTGGCACTTGAGAACTCTGTCAGCACTGCCATCTACTCTGTCGCCATCTTTCCTCTCAATTCACTTCTTTTTACCGCAAGGTAGTAATCTCTTATAGAATACAGCCCACTTTGTTTAACCATTCACTGTTGATGCACATTTGTGTTATTTCCACTTACTATCTAGTGTGAATTAAGTTGCTATGAGCAAGTCATTTTGAACACATATATTTCACTTTTCTTGGGCAAAAAGGGGTAGAATTGCTGGTTTAAGAGGTGCATATATACGTTTGTCAAAACTTTTCCATTGTCCATTCCCACCAGCGATGTGTGAGAGTTCTGGTTACTCCACTTCATTTCCACATTTGTATTGTCAGTCTCTTGAATTGTAGTCATTCAAATAGGAATGTACTATTATCTAATTGTGGTTTTAATTTGCAACTCTCTGGTGACCAATAATACTGGGTGCTTTTTGTGTGTTTATTGGTCCATATATTTTTCTTTTTCTTTGCAAAGTATCAGCTTTACTCTTGCCCATTTAAAAAATTGAACCTAGTATAAAGGAAACATGGACATGGACAACAGTGGGATTGACTTCGGGGGGAATGGGTGGGTGGGGAGGGGGACAGAGGGAGCAAAAAGGGGATGGATGTAATACAACAACAATAAAATTTTTTTTTTAATTGACTCTTTTTTTTTTACCTTTTCCCAGTTTTATTGAACTATAATTGACATACAGCACTGTGTAAGTTTAAGGTGTTAGCATAATGACTTACATATATTTTAAATGATTATCATAATTAGTTTAGATCCATCATCTCATATAGATGCCAAAAAAGAAAGAAAGAAAGAAAGAAAGAAAGAAAGAAAGAAAGAAAGAAAAGAAAAGCTTTTTTTTTTTTTGCTTGTAACAAAAACTCTTAGAATCTAACAATTTTCAAACATATCATACTGCAGTTTTAACAATAGTCATCATATTGTGCATTACATCCCTACTACTTATTTATCTCCCAACTGGAAGTTTGTATGTTCTGCCCACTTTCCTCCAGTTTCCCACTCCTGGCCCCTGCCTCTGGTAACCACAAATTTAATCTCTATCTCTTTTTTTAAGTTTGTGTTTTATTTCATTTTCAGATTCTACATATAAGGAAAATCATACAGTATTTATCTTTCTCATTTGACTTTTTTTTATTCCACTGTGGGTATTCTAGATGTAAATCTTTTGCAGATATATTCCCCAGTAGGTAGGTTCCCTTTTTCTTTTCTTAACAATGTCTTTTGATGAGCACAACTGTTTCAATTTGATGAACACAACGATTTCAATTTGATAAACTTAGTTACCAATATTTTTCTTTAATGGCTATTGCTTTCTATGCCTCATCTACCTGCTTACCTCTAAATCATGAAGCTATTGTCCTGTGCTTTCTACTAAAAAGTCATTGCTTTAGTGCTTATATTTATAATATACATCAAATTAACTTTTGTGTATAGTATAAGATATAATTCAAAATTTATATTTTTTTCTATATGAATATTTAGTTGTCCCAGCACCATTTTGTGACTATGTTGGTATAGGTCAATTTTGAGGCTCTGTTCCAGTTGTCTATTCCATGGATCTCTTTATCTGTCCTTGGATGCACTGTACCTTTATAAATCTTAGAGCCTGGTCTTTTCTAAGGTTGTTTTGGCTTTCTAGAAGTCTAGCATTTCCAAATAAATTTCAGAGTGAACTTGTCAATTTCTGTTTTTAAAAAACAGCTTGCTGGTATTATTATTGAGGTTGCATTGTCTTTATAAATGAATATGATAAGAGGTGATATTTTTTTAATCCTCATGGGAGGATATGTTTATTGATTTTAGAGATGGGGATGGAGGGAGAGGGAAAGAAATATCAATGCAAGAGAGAAACATTGATCAGTAGGTGCCCTCCTGTATGTGCCCTGACCAGGGCCCAAACACACAACCGAGGCAGGTGCCCTGACCAGGAATTGAACCTGCAATCTATCCATTTTGGGGATGACCAATGCTCCAACCAACTGAATTTCCGCTCCATAAATATGACATATATCTTCATTTGTTTAGGTATTCAATTTCTCTCAGTTACGTATTATAGTTTTCAACATAGACATTTTGCATGTCTTTTATTAAATTATTATGTATTTTATTAATTGATACTTGTAAATGGATTAAAATTTTTCCCAGTTATTTGCTGCTAGCTTAAAGAAATACAATTGATTTTCATATGTTGACCTTGTATCCTGAGACCTTGCTAAACTTCCATTTTAGTTCCAGTAGGTTTTTTTGTTTGTTTGTTTATTTGTTTAGATTTCTTAGGATTTTCTAAATAAGCAATCATATTGTCTGCAACACTATGTCTTTTATCTTCTTGCCTAGTTGCCCTGATACAATTTTGAATACAAGTGATGAGAGGGTAGACATCCTTACCTAGTTCTCAATCTTAGTGGGAAAACGTTTAGATTTCAGATAATATAATGTCAGCTGTAGGTTTTTATAGATGCCTTTCTTCAGGTTGGTGATACTTCCTTCTATTCCAAGTTTTCTGGGAATTTTAATTATAAATTGGTGTTACATTTTTCTCATTGCTTTTTTGTTGTTGTTTGTTTGTTTTTGTTTTATTTTTAAAGATTTTATTACTTTTAGAGAGAGGGGTAGGGAGAGAGGCAGAGAGGGAGAGAGACATTAATGTATGGTTGCCTTCACCTGCCTCCAGTTATAGCTCTATCTGGGTACCTGGCTTGCAACCTGGTTATGTGCCCTGGCTGGGGAATTGAACCAGCAACCTTTGGGTTAGCAGGCCAGTGCCTTATCCACTGTGCCACCAGTCAGGGTGTTCATTGCTTTTTTTAATCCACTAAATATGTTTCTATTTTATTCTGTTAATATGATTAATTACATTGATTTAAATGTTTAACTAATGTTGTATTCCTAGAATGAAATCTACTTTGTCATTTATATTATCCTTTATGCATATTGCTAGATTTTAATTATTAATATTTTGTTGAGAATTTTTTTGCATTTATTCATGAGGAATTTTGGTCTACATTTTTTCTTTTTTTGCAATAAGGACTACATTTTTATGAATAAGTAATACAAAAATGACAGGGCCTATGAGGGTGCATATTGAAGTTTGATGGAGTTTTTGGTGACTCTCAATATATATCAGTAGACAATCACCCACTCTGCTTTAAGATTATATATATTTGGTTTGCTTAAACATTGCTCTGAAAATATAGTTGGTATAGAGTCTTAGTTGATTTCAATTACTCAGTCCAATTAACTGCACAGCAGATTTAATAAACGGGATGTAAAAAGTATCACTAACTTGACAAAAGAAAGGATTTAGCCATATGTATTATATTAAGATAGATTAGATAGATTATAGATAGATAGTTATAGAGAGAAGGAAAAGGAAAGAGCAAGAAAGTTGTTTTCATTTCATTATCCTTTTCTTGCATTGGATTTGTAACTTTTAAAATAAGGAAATTTAACTTACTGGAATTAAAATAGAAAGTTCTCAGGTCATCTCAGTCATTTTTATGTAGAGAAGCATCTAAACAATCAGCAAGTCCTGGCTGGCAGGGCCTTATTAATGACAAGATAAAATGGGGCTTTTTTGACAGTTCTTTGGCCTAGTTTTCATTTAAGGACCTCTTTTTAAAAGCCTTTGTCCCACCTCACTATCTTAACTGGCTTCAAAAAAGCCTTATACCTGGCTAAGAACTAGAAGGACAAAAATGAACAATTGATGGAAAAGAGACAAGATAAGTGTTTCACATTGTTTTCAGATATGAACACAGGGGGAAGAATATGATCCTAATGTGTTAAAAACACATGTTTTTGACAAAACTGACACCAAATCTTTTAAGTGGGCTGCCTCCAGAGACAAAAAGTGTCCTTGTCCTTACTTAAGGACAATTTTGAAACCGGAAGTACAAGGTGCATGCGCTATATTGGCAATAACTTTGTATCTCCTTATTTCATGTGCTGCTTATTAATTTTGGAAAACTATGTAGCTATGGTTATGACTTAACATCATTGTTTCAGATATAAAGTATTGAATTCTGAGAACAACCCTCATGTCCAAGGAATACAATGTTAGAGCAACCATAATTTCTGGACTGCTTGCAGGACCAACTGCAAAGGAAATTGCAGACTTCAACAATAATACCTCTTTACGTACAGTTTACAACATGAAAAAGGTGTATAATGCTGATCCAGATGTCACCACACTAACAAAGAAAACACACGAGGTATGCAAGGGTTACACAAGTCCAGATATTGTACACAGAATCCAGGAAATCATCAATGAAGATCCAGGAAAGTCAGTGCGCTCCATAGCAGGAGAACTGCAGATGCCAGATGCAACGGTTCACAAGATTATTGCTGAAGATATCAGATACAGATCCTATGTTCTTAGAAGAGGCCAGTTTATGACAGCAGACAAAGGAAAGGTACTTTGAAAAAGTATGAACACTGCTAAGAAAATGGGAAAATCCCAAAGAAAAAACCCTCTGATTTTCTTCTCTGATGAAAAGAATCAGCAGGACCAAGTAGTCAAAAGAGGAAGCAACAGGGGGCTCTGAGAGAATCCTAATAAAGTCCCAATTGTCATGAAAACAAAATTTCCTGCTACAGTGATGGTATTAGGTGTTGTCAGCAATGAAGGAGATACCATCACCCCGCATTTGTTTCCACCAGGCTTGAAGATGAATGCTGATGTTTTGAGCGAAGTAGTTGTACCATGGGTGAAGCAAGTCTCAAATGGATATCATCTGATCTCCCAACAAGATGGTGCTCCAGCGCATAATGCCAAAAGGGTGCAAGAATGTCTCAGTGTCAATGTTCCTGAATTCTGGTCAAAGGAAATCTGGCCACCTAGTTCACCAGATGCTAATCCTTTAGACTATTATGTATGCAGCATTTGTCAGAGAGAAGTTAATAAACAACCTTATTCCAATAAAGAGGCTGTTAAAGCTAAGACTGAAAACATGATGATGTCCATGGATAAAGAAAAGTTCATTAAAGCATGCTCAAGATTCCAAAGTTGAACCAAGTCTATTATTGCAGCAAATGGAGACTCTTTTGAACAATTTTTTAAAAAATGACTGTTTATGTATTTACATATAAGAATAAATTTATTTCAAAAATAACATTTTTGTGGTATGTTGTTTATTTTACTAAAATTTTGCCACTTTATCACGTGCACCCTTGATATACCACAGAATGTCAGTTTATTAACTTAAAGTGGCAACTATAATTTTCTACTGGCTGGAGGTAACTTCTTTCCAAGAAACCCACTTACAGTGTAGAGTACCTGGACACTCATATCAAAAAGATGCTTGGTGGGCAAATTATCAGGGTTTATAGTTCAAAAAGTTTTCAGGGAGGTATTTCATTGAACCTATGAACTCCCACTGAAGTCATGCCTATTCTGCAGAAAAGAGAGTAATGGGAAAATCTGTACCCATCAGGTATGGTTCTTCTCTGTCCTTTGAAATGTATTGGTTAAACACTAACATGTTCTCACTATTCAGTTGCCTTTCTTATAAAAGATGACTACATTATTTTAATAATGATAAAAAATTCCAATAATAGTAAATGGCAATTAATTGGATTAATGGTGCTTATATTATGAACAGTTTTATTCAATTTATATTCATTTACCTTTTCATTTATTTAGCAAGTATTTATTGAGCTGCTTCTATGTATCAGGTACTTTTCTAGGCATTGGGGATATAGTTATGGAAAAGATAAGAAAGATTCCTGCACTCATGGACTTTATAGTTTGTCCTCTGTATTTCCCAGGAGACACACAGTTTGCTTTAATTAGATCTGGGTTTTTGCCAGGACATCACAGAATAATATTATATATCCTTTTTTGAGGGTGACTATCCCAAGATGGAGGTCACTTATACCACATTTGTGGAAAAAAAGTATCTTTTCCTTTGGTAATGGCCACTAATATCTAATATTAATGTAGCATTTCCTTGTTCAGCAAATAGCTTACTTTGGTAGCAAACAGTAATCAATAAGTGAACTTGTCAAGAACATACTAAAAACAAATGTGGCAGAATTCATGAGCAGACAGGCATGGGCTGGGTTTTGTTATTGTTGTTGTTGTTTTGTTTTTAGTGACACGCAGGAAGCACTGTACTGAATTTTTAAGTGCAATTTGACAATGTTTGGATAGTCTTCCCTAAAAATGCTTATTCTTGAAATAGCCATACATTTCACATGAGCACAGAAGAAAAGGAAAAGAATGATTCAATAAGTTCATGCAAGAGTCAGTAGTTTCCCTTCAGTTCTTCAGCACTGCTAATATTTAACACTTGTGTTCTCTTTGTATAAAACTGTATCTGCATCTTACTGTGACAGCCACTGTTGGTTTCCTTCCAACAGCATTCCCTTTGTTCTTCCTTACTGGCAGAATCATTATTTCCTTTGAATGGTTCCTTCTGAACCCAGAAGATAAATTGTGATTAGTCTATGATCTCATCCTCCTTGCCAGTGATTAGTTTAAGCATGAATATTGGGTGTAATCTGGCCAATGAGAGATGAAATCTACATGGGGATTATGGGAAGGGTTTCTTCATTTATAAAAAGAGACAAAGAGAACATTTTTATCCTGACTTTGAATACTATGAAATGAGGATGAGATGCTTGAAGTTTCCATATTGCAGTCATGAAAGGACAGACTGAAGACAAAATAATAGAGAGGATGGAAGAGCATGAAAATGAAAAGAACTTGTGCCTTTTGGGATGTCCTTGGTCACTGAACTAACCATTTTAAAATCAGTCTGAATTTACCAGAGACAATAAACATCTCATAATTTAAGCCAGCAGTCTCCAAAATGAAAGAAAGAAAAAAAATAGAACATTGATTTCTATTTTTGTTTTAGCACCCACTTTAAAAAACATTTAAAATACAGATTGAAATCAGTAGTTTTATTCAGTCCATCATTGTCAGACAACTGTGTGTCTTAACAGACCCTAGAGATGGGAGAGGCTGTTCTGCAAAGCAGATTAGTGCTTTCCATTTTTTTCTGTTTTCACCATATTGTGAAATATCACAATTTAAAAATGCCCAGTCACATGGATTCAAATATTATATTATTCTAAATAATAGAATTTTTATGAAACTCTGGGCATTTTTACATAGTGTTTGATCTGAATGTTTTTCTTGCCAGCTTTGCCATAACAGTCCTCCACCATATTCATTCCAGTACTTTTCCCATTTCTCTGTAATTTCTAGCTTTGGAGACAATGTATTTTCAACAGAAATGTTTTCAGTTTCAACATCTTTTTTGGATTGAAGTTTAGGTGTTCTGGTGTTCTCATACTGTTCAACTGAAGATGGGTCATCTGAAGCCAAAATGTCATCTTCTTCATAGTCTTGTCTCCAAGGTTATTTCATAATCTCATTTAAGTACTTCTTTTGATATTTTTTCTTTTTCTTTTTTATTTTAACTTTATTTCTAGTATTCATAGATACTTCAAAATTCTTATGTGTAGACACCCCTCCAAATTGAAGCGGCAGTCCCATACTTCTCATGAGCTCAGCCTCAGAATCAAGTTCACTCTCATCTAGGTCTATGTTTTTGCTATCACATGATTCTTTAGTACTGTGGGAATTACTATCTTCCTCCTCTTCTGTAGCTTGGTCTCCTGCATTGTTGCCGTTGCCTTTAACATAGTAGCCTTTTAATCCCAAATTGCATAATTTTCGATCTTCCACAAATGCCCTGGAGCAGAGGCAAAGGATCTTGTTATCCTCCTCCAGGTCTTCAATGAAGAGAAACATTTCGGCCACGCGGCTCCACTTCTCGCAGCACATTTCACCACCACAGAGGAGGCAGCCCGACGTTACTGGAGTCGGAGCGCAGCCCTGGCTGGCGCGATCCTGGGGTAAGGAGCTAGGTGAGCTGGGCATTTTTAAAATACATGTTTGAAAATATATTTTGTTGCCAAAAATTATGCCAGTGTATGTTCATCCATAAAAACATAAAATCGTCCAGCATTTAAAAAAATCTTCTTTAATATAATGTTATCAATAGGTTTTGAACTCATTTGTTAAACATAAAAACTAAAACTCCGATCAGTTTTTAGAAGGGAAGTTTTCAAAAAGGAAGTTGGTCCACGAAGGTCTGTCCTGAAAGTATCGATCCAATGTTAATATAATGAAAACTGCATGGCTGATACTTACTGGACACATCTCGTACATTGCCTAGTTTCACCGTTTGAGTATGGGACTGAAATAGGGTATCATGCACAGCCAATTACAAATGTCTATGAACATTTGTAACAATCTTTTCTTACATCGACAGCCACCAAAAGCTAGTATAAGCAAAACTAACAACAAGCAAAACAGAACCAAGTGTATGAATACAAGGAATAGGCCTGCAGTGGTCAGGAGGAAAGGGGTAGGGGGGAGGGGGGAGGCAGAGGCAAAGAAGGGGAGCAGCTTAGACAAGAACCTAGTATAAAGGAACCATGGACATGGACAACAGGTGGGATTGACTTTGGGGGGAAAGGGTGGGTG
>PVIW01008509.1:0-10782 GCA_004026585.1 Noctilio leporinus
AGGTGTGCATAGGTTCTTATGAATTGGTGTCTCAGGATTCTTTGGGTATAGTCCAAGTAGTGGAATTGCTGGATCAAAAGGCAGTTCCATTTTTAGTTTTTTAAGGAAACCCCATACTGTTTTCCACAGTGGCTGCACCAGCCTGCATTCCCACCAACAGTGTATGAGGGTTCCCTTTGCCCCGCATCCTCGCCAACACATGTTGTTTGTGGATTTGTTGATGATTGCCATTCTGACAGATGTAATGTGGTATCTTATTGTGGTTTTAATTTGCATCTCTCTGATGACTAGTGATGTTGAGCATTCTTTCATATGTCTCTGGGCCTTTTGTGTATCTTCCTCAGTGAGTTGTCTGTTCAGGTCCTTTGCCCATTTTTTAATTGAGTTGTCTGTCTCCTTGGTGTTGAATTGAATTAGTTCTTTATATATTTTGGAGATCAAACCCTTGTCTGAGGTATCATTGGCAATTATGTTTTCCCATACACTTGGTTCCCTTTGAATTTTGCTGATATTTTCTTTAGCTGAACAGAAAGTTTCCAATTTGCTATAGTCCCATTTTTTGATTTGTTCCTTTATTTCCTTTGCCCTTGGTGAAGTATCAGTAAACATATTTCTCCATGGGATATCAAAAAGTTTACTGTCTATATTTTTCTCCAGGATCTTTATGATGGCACTGCTTATGTATAATCCTTTATACATAATGAGTTTGTTCTGGTGTATGGTCTAAGTTGGTGGTCTAGTTTTATCTTTTTGCATGTTGCTGTCCAGTTCTCCCAACTACATTTGTTGAAGAGACTGTTTTTACTCCATTTGATGTTCCTTCCCCCTATGTCAAATATTAGCTGACCATAGAGTCCTGGGTTAATCTCTGGGCTCTTATTCCTGTTCCATTGATTTGTATGTCTATTCTTATGCCAGTACCAGATAGTTTTGATGACAGTAGCCTTGTAGTATTGTTTGAAGTCCGGTATTGTGATTCCTCCTACCTTGTCCTTCTTTCTCAAGATTGCTGTGGCTATTTGTAGGTGTTTGTGGCTGCATGTAAATTTTTTAAGTATTTTTTTCTATTTCTGTGAAGTCTGTCATTGGTATTTTATTTAGGATTGCATTGAATCTGTAGATTGCTTTGGGTAGTATGGACATTTTAATGATATTAATTCTTCCCATCCATGAACAAGATATATGCTTCCATTTATTTGTATCTTCCTTGATTTCTTTCTTCATTGTTTTGTAGTTTTCTGAGTACAGGTTTTTTACCTCCTTAGTTAAGTTCATTCCTAAGTACTTTATTTTCTTCTTGCTATTGTAAATGGGATTTGTTTTTTCAATTCTATTTCTGTTGTTTCATTATTGGTATACGAAAATGCTTTTGATTTCTGGATATTGACTTTATACCTGGCTATTTTGCTAAATTTGCTCATTAGGTTGAGTAAGTTTTTGTTGAGCCTTTTGGGATTTGTATGTACACTATCATATCTTCCCCAAATAATGACAGTTTGACTTCCTCCTTTCCAATTTGGACACATTTGATTCCTTTTTCTTCTCTGATAGCTATAGCTAGAACTTCCAAAAAAATGTTGAATAGACGTGGGGAAAGTGGATCATTCCTTATCTTAGGGGGAAAGCTTTTAATTTTTGCCCATTGAGTATGATGTTGGCTTTAGGTTTCTCATAGATGGCCTTTATGATGTTGAGGCATGCTCTCTCTATTCCCATTTTGCTGAGGGTATTTTTTTTTTAATCATAAATGGTTGCTGTACTTTATCAATAACTTTTTCAGCATCTATTGATATGATCTATGGTTTTTATCTTTCAATTTGTTGATGTGGTGTACTACATTTATTGATTTTCGAATGTTGTACCATCATTGCATTCGTGGGATGAAACCCACTTGATCATGGTGTATGATCTTTGTAATATACTGCTGAATCCAATTGGCCAATATTTTGTTGAGAATTTTAGCCTCTATGTTCATCAGAGATATTGGCCTGTAGCTTTCTTTCTTAGTTGTGTCTTGCCCTGGTTTTGGGATTAGAATAATATTGGCCTCATAGAAAGAGTTTGAGAGTCTTCCCTCTTCCTGGATTTTTTTTGGAATAGATTGAGAAGAATAGGAGTTAATTCTTCTTTAAATGTTTGGTGAAATTCACCTGTGCATCCATCTGGTCCAGGGCTTTTGACTTTGGGAGATTATGGATTACTTCTTTAATGTCATTAGTTGTTATTGGCCTATTCAGGCTTTCTGCTTCTTCTGGGTTCAATTTTGGTAGATTACACATTTCCAGAAATGTGTCCATTTCATCCAGGTTGTCATATTTTTTCTCATAGAGTTGTTTGTAGTAATTTCTTACAATCTTTTGTATTTCTGAGGTATCAGTTGTGATTTCCCCTCTGTCAGTTCTGATTCTGTTTATTTGGGTCCTCTCTCTCTTTTTCTTGATGAGTCTAGGTAAAGGCTTGTCAATTTTGTTTATTTTTTCAAAGAACCCACTCCTGGACCTGTTGATTCTTCAAATTGTACTTTGAATCTCTGAGTTATTTAGTTCTGCTCTGATGTTGATGATATCTTTCCTTCTACTTGCTCTGGGCTTTTTTTGTTGTTTCTCCTCTAGTTCATGCAGCTTTGTGGTTAGGTCGTTTTTATAAACTTCTTGTAACCTTTTTTGGAAGGCCTGTATTGCTATAAATTTCCCCCTGAGAACTGCCTTTGCTGTATCCCATAGGTTTTGGGTTGTTGTGTGTTCATTGTCATTTGTTTCCAGGAACTTTTTGATTTCATCATTGATCTCATTGTTGACCCCTTCATTGCTTAAAAGCATGTTATTCAGTCTCCATGAGTTAGAGAATTTTTGTTATTTTCCCTTGTGAATGGTTTCTAATTTCAAGGCATTGTGATCTGAGAAGATGCTTTGTATGATTTCAATTTTCCTGTATTTGTGGAAGCTTGTCTTATGAAATACTACGTGGCCTATCTTGGAGAATGATCCACGTGCATTTGAAAAGAATGTGTATTTTTCTTCTTTGGGGTAAAAGACTCTGTATACATCAATTAGGTCCATTTCCTCTAGATTGTTGTTTAATGCCACAACATCTTTGGGAATTTTTTGTTTGGTATATCTGTCTGTTGTTGATATTGGGGTATTAAAATCCCCTACTATTAGTGTGTTGCTGTCTATGTCTTTCTTAAAGTCTTCCAAGATTTTGCTTACATATTTTGGAGCTCCTACATTGGGTGTGTATATGTTTACCAGAGTTATTTCTTCTTGATGGATTGTTCCATTAATTATTATATAATCTCCTTCTTTGTCCCATTTTATGGCTTTCATTGTAAAATCTATTTTGTCTGAAATCAATATTGCTACTCCAGCTTTTTTTTTTTCCATGTCCATTTGCTTGATATATATATTTTTCCATCCCTTCACTCTCAATCTGTGTCGATCTTTTGTTTTGAGGTGGGTCTCTTGAAGACAGCATATATGTGGGTCATGTTGTCTTATCCATTCAGCTACCCTATGTCTTTTGATTAGTGCATTTAATCCATTTACATTTAAGGTTATTATTGATTGATACTTATTCATTGCCATTTTTTCCCTTTGTGTCTGTATTCCTCTTTGGCTTTCTCTGTTTCTTCATTTCATTTGTTTACTTATTTTTAGAACAGACCCTTTAGCATTTCTTGCAATGCTGGTTTGGTAGAGATGTATTCTTTTAGACTTTTTTTTGTCTGGGAAGATCCTTATTTCTCCTTCTATCTTGAATGAGAACCTTGCTGGGTAGAGTTTTCTTGGTTGCATGCCTTTGTTTACCATGACTTGAAATACTTTTTGCCATTCCCTTCTGGCTTGAATTGTTTCTGTTGAATAATCATTTGATAGTCTTATTGAATCCCCCTTATATGTTCGTTGTTGTTTCTCTCTTGATGCTTTTAGGATTCTCCCTTTGTCTTTGAAATTAGCCATTTTAATAATAATGTGCCTTGTTGTTGATCTGTTTTGGTTGGTCTTCATTGGGACCCTCTGTGCTTTCTGAACTTGATTAATGTTTTCACTCATCATGTTAGGGAAATTTTCTATCATTAGTTTTTTGAACAGGTTTTCCATTCCTTGTTTCTCTTCTCCTTCTGGTATCCCTATAATACGGATGTTGTTACATTTCATGTTGTCCTGCAGCTCTCTTAGACCCTCTTCAATATTATTCAGCCTTTTTTTATTCTCTTGTACTGTGTTGGAGTATTTGTCTACATTATCCTCCAACTCGCTGATCCGGTCCTCTGCATCCTCTGGCCTACTGTTGATTCCTTCTACTGTATTCTTCAATTCAGAAATTGTATTCTTCATTTCCTCCTGGCACTTATTGATAGTTTCTACGTCCTTTTTGATGCTGTTGTAGCGCTCAATAAGTTCCTTGTAACTTTCCTGGAGTTGTTTATAGTTTTCTTTGAGCTGGCTAAGCTCATGGAGCTTCTCTATCATCATTCTTTTGAAATCCTTATCTGATATGTCATGTACCTCTGTTTCATTTGGTGGCCTTTCTGGGGACTCTTCCTTTCCTTTTGGTGATGGACTGATTCTTTTTTTCCCCATTTTGGGCATCTGTTGTTGCTTGCTTTTTGCTTTTTGTTTTTTGTTTTTTCCTTGGAGTATTCTGTTTTGCTTCCTTCCCTTAGTTGAGCACCCTTCTGTGTTAGGAGATTTGTGGAGTTCAATGTTGCAGTCTCCCAGATTTTTCTCCACTTGTTATTCTTGGTGTGACCTTTATTTGGGCTGTCTGGTTGTATTGCGGGTTGTGTATGTTACTCCTTTCCTTCCAGTCAAGATGCTTCTTCTATCCTTTCTTACAGAAATGAGTAGAGGGAGAATCAGAAATCCTCAAGTATGAGTGAACAGTGCAAGCCTATGTTTATACTTGCTGCATCTGCCTCCCTGTTCACCCTTAGTGGTCCCTGATTGGTTCACTTTGAGCCAGGACCTGTGGCCTTTTAGCAGGAATAAAAAGAAAATAATAATAAGAAGAAAGGGTTTAAATGGCTTTTCACCCTTTATAATCCCTGATTGGTCTGGATGGAACCAGGACCTGAGGGCTTTTAGCAGAAAAAGAAAATCTGTCTATCTATCTATCTATATCTATATCTATATCTATATCTGTGTATATATATATATATATATATATATATATATATATATATATATTAAGCAAAAAGAGTTTAGGTGGTTGTTTACCCTTAATGATCCCTCCCTGATTGGTCCAGGTGGAGACAGGACCTGTGGGCTTATAGCAGAGAGACAGAAAACAATTTGAAAAAGAAAAAAAAAGGAGAAAACAACAAGAAAAAAATAATATTAATAAATAAAGGTTTTAGGTGGCTGTTCACCCTTTTTGATCTCTGATTGTTCCAGGTGGAGCCATGACCTGTGGGCTTTAACAGGATGAAAAAAAAAAAAAAAAAAAAGGGAGGAAAATAAAAGAAAAAGGAAGAAACAAAAGAATATGAAAGGGTTTAGGTGCCTGGGGAGGAGAGGAATACTTAGATTGAGGACTGGGAATGCATTGTAGCCAGAGAGAGAGTAGACTTTAAATCAACAGTAGAGGGAGGGTCTTGGGTATTTAGGTGGAGTGAGATAGGGGGAATTAAAAATATGTGGGAAGTAACTTTTGAAAAGGATATGTTGGGGATTAATAGTTCATGTAGCTCTCAGTGTAACTCAGGTGCTTGAGATTAACAGCAATCCATTTCCTGAGTCTGCCTCTTTTTTCTTGGTCAGGTCTCTGCAGTGTACAGTCTAGCTTGTCTTTGAGTGGCAGGGCCTATGATTGTCACCATCAGGGCTGATTCTGAGTGTCAGCCCCCAGGTAGGCTGGGCCTTCAGCAGTCTAGATGGTTTTAGGGCTGCTGGTGTTCTGGGGCCCGCTGGGTGATCCCTGCAACTTCTGGTAGAGGATCCTGCGTGTGATGGGCACTTGGCCCCCTTGCAGGGCAGCCTGCAACCTTGCTGGTTCCTGTAATGACTGGCCCTGTCCCTGCAGCTCCCCGATGAAGCAGCCCCCATCTGCCAACAGTGCCCAGGGTCTGCCAACACTGTCTGGCTCCCCTGGGTGAGAGCCAATCCTCCAAGCAGACCAGCTCTCCAAGGAGTCCTTCAAGCCACCTCTGTGATGCACCCCTCCCAGTGCATCTGCAGTGCGGCCTTTGTTGCCTGCAATGGGTGGGTCAGTTGCCCAAACTACAAGTTTCCTGCTGGAAGTTTGGAGTTTCTTCAGGAGCCTGGGGACCTGTGCGGGAGTGCGGGGCTTGGCCTTCCACTTGCAGGGGTTTCAAGCTGCTGTTTCCATGGTGGCCCAGCAGCACTGTTTTAGGCCCTCTCACTGCCCCAGCTGGTGCACTTCCCCTGCTACACTGCTCCTGCTCCCAGCAGTTCTCTTCTCCTCTGCCTCTGGCCCAGTGAGGAGCTTCCTCTCCCTGTTGCTAGAGCAAGGCTCTCATACAGTCCCTCCCCTGCAGGAGTTCAATTCCTTATTCCCTCCAGCATTTGCCCTCACTGTCCACACTTCACTGTTCAGATTTGTAGTGGCCAGGGAGTCTGGAGCTATCTTCGGTTAAACACGCCCCTCTGGTTAGAGCCACCACTGCCCAGAGCTGACCTCGGCCCTCTGGCAGGTTTGGAACTGTCTCACCTGCTCTCCTGCAAGTCTCCGCTGCCTCTGGGCTGCGCTCCCCCCAGTCCAGATGCTGACTGCTCCAACTCCTAGGGACCTGAAGAAGTCTGTGCTCCATTTCCTATCCTCCATCTGCTCTGGAACTGGAGGACACCATCAGCACTGTTCTCTACTCTGTCGCCATCTTTGATTCCTGTAGTTATACTCCTTTTCTTTTCTTTTTTTTTTTGCAAAGTTTCTTTTTTTTTAAATTTTATTGTTGTATTACATCAGTCCTTTTTTGCTGCACTCTGTCCCCCTCCCCACTCACCCTTTCCCCCCAAAGTCAATCCCACCTGTTGTCCATGTCCATGGTTCCTTTATACTAGGTTCTTGTCTAAGCTGCTCCCCTCCTTTGCCTCTGCCTCCCCCCTCCCCACAACCCCATTCCCCCTGACCACTGTAGGCCTATTCCTTGTACGCATACACTTGGTTCTGTTTTGCTTGTTGTTAGTTTTGCTCATTATTGTCCGGTAATGGGTGAGATCATATGATACCTGTCCTTCACTGACTAGCTTATTTCACTAAGCATAATACTCTCCAGTTCCATCCATGTTGTTGCAAAGGGTACAAGTTCCTTCTTTCTTTCTGCCATATAGAATTCCATTGTGTAAATGTACCAAAGTTTTTTGACCCAATCATCCACTGATGGGCACTTAGGCTGTTTCCAGCACTTGGCTATTGTAAATAGCGCCGCTATGAACATAGGTGTGCATAGGTTCTTATGAATTGGTGTCTCAGGATTCTTTGGGTATAGTCCAAGTAGTGGAATGGCTGGATCAAAAGGCAGTTCCATTTTTAGTTTTTTAAGGAAACCCCATAATGTTTTCCACAGTGGCTGCACCAGCCTACAGTCCCAACAACAGTGTATGAGGGTTCCCTTTGCTCCGCATCCTCGCCAACACTTGTTGTTTGTTGATTTGCTGATGATTGCCATTCTGACAGGTGTGAGGTGGTACCTTAATGCAGTTTTAATTTGCATCTCTCTGAGTACTAGCCATGTTGAGCATTCTTTCATATGCCTCTGGGCCCTTCGTATATCTTCCTCAGTGACTTGTCTGTTCAGGTCCTTTGCCCATTTTTTAATTGGGCTGTCTGTCTCCCTCGTGTTGAGTCACATTAGTTCTTTGTATATTTTGGAGATCAGACCCTGTCTGAGGTATCATTGGCAATTATGTTTTCCCATACAGTTGGTTCCCTTTGAATTTTGCTGATATTTTCTTTAGCTGAACAGAAACTTTTCAATTTCATATAGTCCCATTTGTTGATTCGTTCTTTGATTTCCTTTGCCCTTGGTGAAGTATCAGTAAACATATTTCTCCATGGGATATCAAAAAGTTTACTGCCTATATTTTTCTCCAGCACCTTTATGGTGGCACTGCTTATGTTTAAATCCTTTATCCATCTTGAGTTGATTTTGGTGTATGGTGTAAGTTGGTGGTCTAGTTTTATCTTTTTGCATGTTGCTGTCCAGTTCTCCCAACACCATTTGTTGAAGAGACTGTTTTTACTCCATTGGATGTTCCTTCCCCCATTGTCAAATATGAGTTGACCATAGAGTCCTGGGTTAATTTCTGGGCTCTCTATTCTGTTCCATTGATCTATATGTCTATTCTTATGACAGTATCAGGCTGTTTTGATGACAGTAGCCTTGTAGTATTGTTTGAAGTCCAGTATTGTGATTCCTCCTACCTTGTTCTTCTTTCTCAATATTGTGGTGGCTATTCGTGGGCATTTTTGGCTCCATGTAAATTTTTGAAGTATTTTTTCTATTTCTGTGAAGTCTATCATTGGTATTTTAATTGGGATTGCATTGAATCTGTAGATTGCTTTGGGTAGTATGCATATTTTAATGATGTTAATTCTTCCCATCCACAAACATGGTACATGCTTCCATTTATTTGTGTCTTCCTTGATTTCTTTCTTCATTGTTCTGTAGTTTTCTGAGTATAGGTCTTTTACCTCCTTGATTAAGTTGATTCCTAGGTACTTTATTTTTCTTCTTGCTATGGTAAATGGGATTTGTTTTTTTGCTTCTATTTCTGTCGTTTCATTATTGGTATACAAAAATGCTTTTGATTTCTGGATATTGATTTTATACCCAGCTATTTTGCTAAATTTGCTTATTAGGTCGAGTAAGTTTTTGGTGGAGCCTATCGGGTTTTGTATGTACACTATCATATCATCTGCAAATAATGACAGTTTCACTTCCTCCTTTCCAATTTGGATACCTTAAGATTCCTTTTTCTTCTCTGATGGCTATAGCTAGAACTTCCAAGACAATGT
Organism: Noctilio leporinus; assembly: GCA_004026585.1. NCBI lineage: Eukaryota > Metazoa > Chordata > Mammalia > Chiroptera > Noctilionidae > Noctilio > Noctilio leporinus. Next base: position 8,980 of record PVIW01008509.1, read on the forward strand.
TGAATAGAAGTGGAGAAAGTGGGCAGCCTTGTCTCGTTCCTGATCTAAGGGGGAAAGCTTTCAGTTTTTGTCCATTAAGTATGAGGTTGGCTTCAGGTTTCTCATAGATGGCCTTTATGATGTTGAGGTATGCTCCCCCTATTCCCATTTTGCTGAGGGTTTTTATCATAAATGGTTGCTGCACTTTATCAAATGCTTTTTCAGCATCTATTGATATGATCATATGGTTTTCATTTTTCAATTTGTTGATGTGGTGTATTACATTGATTGATTTACAAATGTTGTACCATCCTTGCATCCCTGGGATGAAGCCCACTTGATCATGGTGTATGATCTTTGTAATATACTGCTGAATCCAATTGGCCAATATTTTGTTGAGAATTGTAGCATCTATGTTCATTAGAGATATTGGCCTGTAGCTTTCTTTCTTAGTTGTGTCTTGCCCTGGTTTTGGGATTAGAATACTATTGGCCTCATAGAACGAGTTTGGGTATTTTCCCTCTTCCTGAATTTTTTTGGTAGAGTTTGAGGAGGATAGGAGTTAGTTCTTCTTTAAATGTTTGGTAAAATTCACCTGTGTAGCCATCTGGTCCAGGGCTTTGGTGCTTTGGGAGATTTTGGATGACTTCTTGAATTTCACTAGTTGTTATTGACCTATTGAGGCTTTCTGCTTCTTCAGGGTTCAGTTTTGGTAGATGATACCTTTCCAGAAATGTGTCCATTTCATCCAGGTTGTCATATTTTTTTGTCATAGAGTTGTTTGTAGTAATTTCTTACAATCTTTTGTATTTCTGAGGTATCAGTTGTGATTTCCCCTCTTTCAGTTCTGATTCTGTTTATTTGGGTCCTCTCTCTCTCTTTTTCTTGATGAGTCTGGATAAGGGCTTGTCAGTTTTGTTTATTTTTCAAAGAACCAGCTCCTGGTCCTGTTGATTCTTCAAATTGTAGTTTGAATCTCTGAGTTATTTAGTTCTGCTCTGATCTTGATGATTTCCTTCCTTCTACTTGCTCTGGGCTTTGTTTGTTGTTTCTCCTCTAGCTCTTGCAGCTTTGTGGTTAGGTCGTTTTTATAAACTTCTTGTAGCCTTTTTTGGAAGGCCTGTATTGCTATAAATTTCCCCCTGAGAACTGCCTTTGCTGTATCCCATAGGTTTTCGGCTGTTGTGTGTTCATTGTCATTTGTTTCCAGGAACTTTTTGATTTCATCTTTGATCTCATTGTGAACCCCTTCATTGCTTAAAAGCATGTTATTCAGTCTCCATGAGTTAGAGAATTTTTGGGTTTTTCCCTTGAATTTGGTTTCTAGTTTCAAGCCATTGTGATTTGAGAAGATACTTTGTATGATTTCCATTTTCCTGTATTTGTGGAGGCTTGTCTTGTGACATACCATGTGGTCTATCTTGGAGAATGATCCATGTGCATTTGAAAAGAATGTGTATTTTGCTTCTTTGGGGTCAAAGACTCTGTATACATCAGTTAGGTCCATTTCCTTTAGAGTGTTGTTCAATGCCACAACATCTCTGGGGATTTTTTGTTTGGAAGGTCTGTCCATTATTGATAGTGGGGTATTAAAATCCCCTACTATGAGTGTGTTGCTGTCTATGTCTTTCTTAAAGTCTTCCAAGATTTTCCTTATATATTTCGGAGCTCCTATGTTGGGTGCGTATATGTTTATCAGAGTTATTTCTTCCTGATGGATTGTTCCCTTAAGTATTATGAAATGTCCATCTTTGTCCCTTTTTATGTCCTTCATTGTAAAATCTATTTTATCTGAAATGAGTATTGCTACTCCAGCTTTTTTTG
>PVIW01008509.1:10882-60678 GCA_004026585.1 Noctilio leporinus
CTTATCCATTCGGCTACCCTATGTCTTTTGATTGGTGCATTTAATCCATTTACATTTAAGGTGATTATTGATTGATACTTATTCATTGCCATTTTCTCCATTTGCATCTGTATTCCTCTTTGGCTTTCTCTGTTTCTTCATTTTATTTGTTTACTTCTTTTTATAGCAGACCCTTTAGCATTTCTTGCAATGCTGGTTTTGTAGAGATGTGTTCTTTCAGTCTTTTTTTGTCTGGGAAGCTCCTTATTTCTCCTTCTATCTTGAATGAGAGCCTTGCTGGGTAGAGTATTCTTGGTTGCAGGCCTTTGTTGATCATGACTTGAAATACTTTTTGCCATTCCCTTCTGGCTTGAGTTGTTTCTGTTGAATAATCATTTGATAGCCTTATTGGAGCCCCTTTGTATGTTATTTGTCTTTGCTCTCTTGATGCTTTTAGGATTCTCTCTTTGTCTTTGAAATTAGGCAGTTTAATAATAATGTGCCTTGGTGTTGGTCTGTTTGGGTTGATCCTCATTGGGTCCCTCTGTTCTTCCTGAGCTGGATTCATGTTTTCACTCATCATGTTAGGGAAATTTTCTATCATGACTTTTTTGAACAGGTTTTCCATTCCTTGTTTCTCTTCTCCTTCTGGTATCCCTATGACACGGATGTTGTTACGTTTCATGTTGTCCTGCAGCTCTCTTAACCCCTCTTCAGTCTTGTTCAGCCTTTTTTTTATTCTCTTGTACTGTCTTGGAGTATTTGTCTACATTATCCTCCAACTCGCTGATCTGGTCCTCTGCTTCCTCTAGCCTACTGTTGATTCCTTCTACTTTATTCTTCAATTCAGAAATTGTATTCTTCATATCCTGCTGGCACTTATTGATAGTTTCTATGTCCTTTTTCATGCTGTTGTAGTTCTCAGTAAGTTCCTTGTAACTTCCCTGGAGTTCTTTGTAATTTCCCTGGAGTTCTTTTTAATTTCCCTGGAGTTGTTTGTAGTTCTCCTGGAGTTGTTTACAATTTTGTTTGATGTGGCTGAGCTCACTGAGCTTCTGTATCATCATTCTTTTGAATTCCTTATCTGATATTCCAGGTGCCTCTGTTTCATTTTGTGTTCTTTCTGGGGATTCTTCCTTTCCTTTTGGTGATGGACTGATTTTTTTTCCCCCCATTTTGGGTGTCTGTTCTTGCTTGCTCTTTACTTATTTATTTTAGTTCTTTCCTTGGGTTAACCTGCTTTGCTTCCTTGCCTTAGTTGAGCACCCTTCTGTTATAGGATATTTGTGAAGTTCAATGTTGCCGTCTCCCAGATTTTCTCCACTTGCTGTTCTTGGTGTGTCCTTTATTTGGGCTGTCTGGTTGTATTCTGGGCCTGTGGGCTTTTAGCAGAAACAAAAACAAAAACAAAAACATACACACAAAAATAATACAAAAACAAAATACCAAACCAAACCAACCAAACAAACCAACAAACAAAAAACAAACAAACAAACAAAGAAATGCAAAAGGAAAAAAGAAATAAAAATGATAATAATAATAAGAAGAAAGGGTTTAGATGGCTGTTCACCCTTAATAATCCCTGACTGGTCCAGATGGAACCTGGACCTGTGGGCTTTTAGCAGATGAAAAGAAAAAAAAGAAAAGAAAAAAAAAAAAAAAAGGGAGAAAGTCCCAAGAGAAAGAGAAATCAATATTAATAAAGAAAAGGTTTAGGTGTCTGTTTACCCTTTATGGTCTCTGTTTGGTCCTGGTGGAGCTAGGACCAGTGGGTTTTATCAGGGAGAAAAGAAGGAGAAAGGAAGAAAGAAAGAAAGAAAGAAAGAAAAAAAATAAAAAAGGATGGAGGGTGAAAGTCACAAGACAAAGAAAAATCAATATTAATAAAGAGACTTTTTAGCTGTGTGTTCCCCCTTTATGATTTCTGATTGGTCCCGGTGTAGCCGGAACCTGTAGGCTTTACCAGGAAGAAAAGGAAAAGAAAAATTAAAAAAAAAAAAGAGGAAGGAAGAAAAGAATAAAGAATGGGTTTAGAAAGGCTGGGGAAGGGAGGAATACTTAGATTGAGGACTGGGAATGTGTTATAGCCACAGAGTGAATAGACTTTAATTCGAGAGTAGGGGAGGGTCTTAGGTATTTAGGTGGATTAAGGTATGGGGGGGATTAAGAATATGTGAGGAGTAACTTTTGCAAAGGATATGTTGGGGCTTAATAGTTCATATTGCTCTCGGTATAATTCAGGTGCTTGAGATTGGCAGCAATCCCTTTCCTGAGGCTGCCTCTTTTTCTTGGTCAGGACTTTACAGTCTATAGTCTATATTCTAGCCGGTCTTGATGCGTGGCAGGGCCTCTGATTGTCGCAGTAGGGCTGATTCTGAGTGTTTGCCCCCAGGTAGGCTGGGCCTTTTGCAGCCTGGCTGGGTTTTAGGGCTGCCAGTGTTCTGGAGCCCACAGGGAGCCCCCTCCCACTCCTGGTGGAGGAGTTTCCTGCCCAGGACGCGCCCCCAGCACTTCTGCATGGCAGCCTGCAATTTCACTGGTCCCTGTGAGGACTGGCCCCACCCCCGCAGTTCTGGGAGGAGGCAGTGCCTGTCAGTCAACACTGTCCGGGGTCTGCCTACACTGTCCCGTCCTTCCGGGGTGGGCTCCATGCCCCCAAGCCAATCAGTTCTCCTAGGAGTCCTTTAAGCGGCCTCTGTGATGAACCCCTCCCAGGTGTGGGCAGTGCGGCCTCTGTCTCCAGCAATGGCGGGTCAGTTATCCCCGCCACTAGTTCCTGGCTTGCCAGCTCGCCACTTGGAGTTTCCCTTGGAGCCTGGGGGCCTGTGTGGTTCCACAGGGTTGGGCCTCCCCCCTCGCAGGGGCCTCTAGCTGCTGTTTCCCCAGTGGCCCAGCAGCTCAGTTTTCACACCCTCTAGCCTCCCCGCTGGTGCACTTCCCACTCCCCCGCTCCGGCTTCCCGCAGGACTCTTCTCCTCAGCCTCTAACCCAGTGCGGAGCCTCCTCTCCCTGTTGCCTGGGTGAGTTTCTCACAGTCCCTCCCCTGCAAGAGTTCAATTCTGGGTTCCCTAAGGTGTTCGCCCTCACTGCCTGCACTTCTCTGTTGAGACTTCCAGTCACCAGCAAGCCCGGAACTGGCCCCAGTCAAAAGCGCCCCTCTGGGCAGAGCCGCCCCTGCCCAGAGCCGACCTCGGCCCTCCGGCCGGCTGGTCGGTCGGGAACGCCTCACCCACTGTCCCGCTGGCCTCCTCTGCCTCTGGGTTCTGCTCCCCTGTGTCCAGATGCTGCCCGTTCCAATCCCTAGGGTCCTGAAGACGTCTCATGCTCCCTATCCTGTCCTCCAGCTGCTCTGGCACTCGAGAACACCATCAGCACTGCTCTCTACTCTGTCGCCATCTTCCCTCCTGTAGTTATATTCTTAATCTTGTTTTCAAATGTACAACTTATACAGTCAAAAGAGTAAAAGTAATCATCTTTTGGAAAAATTATAGGTTACTTCACATCACCCTTTTTTAGCATCTGGAAAAGTTTATTAATTTTTAAAAGTTTTTTTTAAAGATTTTTAATTTCATTATTTCTAGAAAGAGGGGAAGGGAGAGAGGCAGAGAAGGAGAGAGATATCAATGTATGGTTGCCTTTCACCTGACTCCAGCCACAGATCTGACTGGAGACCTGGTTTGCAACCTTGTTATGTGCCCTGGATGGGGAATTGAACCTGTGACCTTTGGGTTTGCAGGCCGGCGCCTTACCTACTGTGCTACCAGCCAGAGCTAAATTTTGTTTATTTAATAAAACAAAAAGGGCTTTTAAAATAATATTCATCTATTCTAGACATATATTTAGCAAAATAATCTAGTGTGGTATATCACACACATAGTAGGTGAAAAAGAAATAAAATGTCTTTGCACATAAAGCAAATATTTAAATGTTTCAGGAAAATATGTCTTTACTTTTTGTTTGTCTAAATGATTAAACTAAATAATAGAATAGTTGATTTAATAATTTTGATATTTGTACTCTCTGAATCACATATAAGATAGTGGTATGTTAGACATGAGCTATCAAGAAAACTAAATATTATGATTAGTAATGTTGTATCTTAGGAATGAGAGAGAAAGAGGGAAATGGAGGACAAGAATTAACTTGACCTCTGATCCTGGGCTGCTAATGTGAGGGGAACATGAGTGGCCAACTCCTTGGAACCATGGCATCCCCTTCCCCTGCACCTGTCAACATCTTCAAGGCAGCAGCAGATGAAGAGAGAGCAGAGACAGCTCATCTGTCTTCCTTTGTTGGTGTCATTGCTATTGGGGACTTAGTGAAGAACACTTTGGGACCCAAGGGCATGGACAAAATTCTGTTAAGCAGTGGCTGAGATGCCTCTCTTATGGTTACTAATGATGGTGCAACTATTCTGAAAAACATGGGTATTGACAATCCAGCAGCTAAAGTTTTAGTTGATATGTCAAGAGTTCAGGATGATGAAGTTGGAGATGCCACTACTTCTGTTACTGTATTAGCAGCAGAATTACTGAGGGAAGCAGAATCTTTAATTGCTAAAAAGATTCATCCATAGACCATTATTGCAGGTTGGAGAGAAGCTACAAAGGTGGCAAGACAGGCTCTGTTGAATTCTGCGGTTGATCATAGTTCTGATGAACTATGAAGTTAAATTTCACCAAGATTTAATGAACATTGCAGGAACAACTTTATCCTCAAAACTTCTTACACATTACAAAGATCATTTTATTAAGTTGGTTGTAGAAGCTGTTCTCAGATTGAAAGGCTCTGGTAATCTGTAGGTAATTCATGTCATCAAGAAACTAGGAGGAAGTCTGGCAGATTCCTATTTAGATGAAGGATTTCTGTTGGATAAAAAAATTGTAGTAAATTAATCAGAGTGAATTGAAAATGCTAAAATTCTTATTGCAAATACTGCTATGGATACAGACAAAATAAAGATATTTGGTTGTCATGTAAGAGTCAATCCTACAGCAAAGGTTGCAGAAATAGAACATGCAGAAAAGGAAAACATGAAGGAGAAAGTTGACCATATTCTTAAGCATGGGATAAATTGCTTTATTAACAGGCAATTAATTTATAATTATCCTGAACAGCTCTCCTGTGCTGCTGGTGTTATGGCTATTGAACATGAAGATTTTGCAGGTGTGGAACACTTGGCTCTTGTCACAGGTGGTGAAAGTACCTCTACCTTTGGTCACCCAGAACTAGTGAAGCTTGGAAGTTGCAAGCTTATTGAGGAAGTCATGATTGGAGAAGACAAGCTTATTCACTTTTCTGGGGTAGCCCTTGGTGAGACTTGCACTCTTTCTTCGTGGTGCCACCCAACAGATTTTAGATGAATAGAAAGATCTTTGCATGATGCTCTTTGTGTTCTTGCCCAAACTGTGAAGGATCCTAGAATAGTTTATGGAGGAGGCTGCTCTGAGATGCTGATGGCTCATGCCGTGATGCAGCTTGCCAGTAAAACACCAGGTAAAGAAGCTGTTGTGATGGAGTCTTATGCTAAAGCACTGAGAATGTTGCCAACTATAATAGCTGACAATGCAGGTTACAACAGTACAGATATGGTGGCACAGCGCCGAGCTGCACATAGTGAAGGCAGTACAACTGCTGGAGTGGATATGAAGGAAGGTACCATTGGTGATATGGCAGTACTGGGTATAACAGAGAGCTTCCAAGTGAAGCGACAAGTTCTTCTGAGTGCGGCTGGAGCAGCAGAGGTGATTCAGCATGTGAACAACATTATCAAAGCAGCACCAAGGAAACATGTTCCTAACCACCACCCCTGTTAAACATTCCTCTATGCTGTTAAATGCTCTGGACCAGTTCATAAAGTTGTTTGAAAGACTTCAACTTCTTAAGACTGGAATCGAAGTTCATCTTTGGTTCTTATACCCACCCTTAAGCTTGAACATTTAGTTGACCTTTTACTTAAATACGGGTCTAATTTATTTGCTGTTTACTTTCCATAAAATCTAGTTGATTTAAAAGCCCATTTCATACTATGCATCAAAATTAAAACAATTTTCAATTGAATGATTGAAAAAAAGAATTAATTTGAAGCTTTTCAAAGGAAGACCTATTTGAAATATCAAGGATTATCACTTTTTGATAGCAGGAATAGCGTTATGGTAAGAAGGATTCTTTGTTTATTTTCTTTTGCTCTCCACCTACAAATCACAGTGTGAAGATGAGTGCATTTTGAATCAGGACTGAGCTCATTTTCAGGTGTCTTTAGCTTTCTAGACTTCAAAGAAAAGATTGGGAGTATCCCAAATAAAAAGTATTTCAATGTGGTTAGTTTAGGACTGGCTCAACTCTGAAGGAGGCTTCAGAATAAGTTGGTAAAAGTGGTCATTGTGGCTCTTCCTTGTTCCATTCCAGGTTACATGGAATAGAAACCATGTACAAAATATTGTAGAAACAAATCCCAGAAACACTCTTGCTTACCCTTTGTTGTTAATTGTTTATTGCCTTTGCTCAACTGTCACATTGGGGATGCCTTCTATAATCTCCCTAATTAAGTCAAATCCCCCAAGTGCATGCTTTTGTAATAGGATTACCCTTCACTTTTGGCACTTACCACATTTGCTAATTTGCATGTATAATTTTTGTGTTATTTAGCATCCCCATTAGCATGCAAGCTTCATAAGGGCAGGGGTCTTTCTGTTTCTTCCTACCTGCCAGTCTTTCTTCCTTCCTTTTCTATGCCTTTTCCCCCTTCTCTCCCTCCCTTTCTTCCTTATTTTTTGTTTTCTCTTATATACAAGGGGCACATAGCTTGTTATGTAGAAGGTAGTCAATATTTTTTGTATGAATATATGATTTTGAGCTGTATTTGGGGCTCGTATATCTCTAGACATTTAATAAGGGCAGTTATCAGAAATATTTATGAAGAACCTCATAAGGAGCAGGAACACTTGTAAAAATCATCCAGGTTAACTGAGCATGTAGATAGTTCATAGATACTACCTTGATTAATATATACAAGAGAGTTCTCAGCCTGATGGATTACAATCAGTGGTGTTTTTTTTTTTTTTTTTTTTTTTTTTTTTTTTAAGTATAATTCTAAGGCCCTGGCTGGTGGCTCAGTGGATAGGTGCTGGCCTGCAAACCCAAAAGTTGCTGTTTGATTTGCCAGTCAGGGCACATAACCAGGTTGTAAGCCAGGTTTCCAGCCAGGCCTGTAGCTGGAGGCAGGTGAAAGGCAATCATACATTGATGTCTCTCTCCTTCTTTGCTTCTCTACCTACCACTCTCTCTAACAATAAAAAATAAAATCTTCAAAAATAAAAATATAAATATAATTCTAGGTTCATGTTTTCCTGTAATGGAGATGAAGAGCACAATTATTTCAGTTGAGTTGGAAATATGATTTCCATCTCCTTCAGTTAAACATGACTCACTGTTGTCAAATATAGCGATCTTTTGAAGATCCATTCAGGTATCAATCTATCTGATATCAATGTATAGATAAGCTGTTTCTGAACAGGTATATGGATACAAAACTTTTGGCACATATCCTAAATGGTGTAGTCTTGCTAAAAGTCAAAAACATTTATGAAAAAATATAGGCAGACTAAAAATTCCTAGATTTCTTATTCTCTTTTGGTATAATTCTGTTCTGTACTAGTTTTTATATTTTTCTCTCCTGTCCAGAATAAGTTTACCTTTTGATTTAACTTTACAATTATTTTACAAATAGATTATTTTTCTCCCATAGAAAAATGACAGGCCATCCTTTATCATCCCTTGTGATCATCAGGGAATTTTTTCCTTTGAATGAAACCTTTGCTGAGTAAACAAGATTGCAAAACAAACAAACAAACAAAACCCTCCTTTGGGGGAAAAAAGAAGAGATGAAAGGTTTGAAACTTGTATGTGAGAAACTAAATCAATTCAGGTCAACTAAAAACAGGGATCTTTGATCTCTTGCAAACTAATAGATGAAATTCAATACAATTATTGGTTCTTTGTCCTACTTTCTTTTTCTTGAGAAAAAAAATATGCATTGTATCTTTAAGGTATTCATCCTATTCATCTACTTAATTTTCATTGCTATTTTCATAATGTATGTTTTCACTTCATTCTTTATTCAGCTGAATGTCTATATTCAATTACAGCTATCTGAGCTTTCAGAAAAAAATTTAAATTCTTGTGATTTAGGTAGGTTATATTATTTGACCTCATAAAAGATTAATAATATATTGTCACATCTTTGCCTAATTATATATGTACACACAGAGGCTGTAAAGCCAAAAAAAAAAAAAAAAAACTGTATATGAACAGCCTCTATTAATTTCAAGTAGTCAGATTTACTTTCACAGGTAATATTTATATTTTATTAAAATAAACAAATTCAAAACATATACTTTTGTTTGGTCAGCTTTTGCTGTTGTTCCAATGGTCCATGTTCAATGGAGACCTTCTCAGGTTCACATAAGTTCATGGACATCCCCCTTGGCCCATATTCCCACATAGATGTAGATATTTCTTGAAGATACAAATATAAGAAACATTATATATAAGACAATGATTCCCCAGTCCCTTTCAAAGTAGACACCTTGGGACCTCATACAGTTCTTCAAATCACCTTCAGTTGCCCCATCATTATCTTCCTGAATCTCATTGATAATCTGAAATCTCTTCCTTTTCAAGGGTGGTTATAGTTTTGGAAAAAGATATAAGTTGTAGGGTGCCAAATTGGGGCCTGAGTTACCAGGTTATTTCATGTTTTGCCAAAAACTCTGCACCCTGGCTGGCGGCACAGCGGATAATGCATTGGCCTGTAAACCCAAAGGTTGCTGGTTTGATTCCCCAGCCAGGGCACATAACCAGATTGCAAGCCAGGCCTCCAGCCAGGTCTGTAGCTGAAGACAGGTAAAAGGCAACCATACATTGATGTCTCTCTCCCTCTCTGTCTCTCTCTCTTCCCCTCTCTCTCAAAATAATAAATAAAATCTTTTTAAAAATGCTGCACATCCCAAGGTAGCATCTAAGAAACAAACAAACAAAAAACTCTGCACAAGATATGATGCATGAGTAGACACATTGTCATGGTGAAGCTGCCAATTACCCATTGCCCATAGCTACAGCTTTCTGAATCATTTGAACATCTGAATAATTACTGTGGAGGAAGGATTAACTTAATGCAAAATTTGATGCAGGTTCATTGTTCTACTTGCTCAGACATTTTGAATGCTATGGCCACACAGTACACATGCTCACTCAACGGCATCTACTGCCTTGCCACTGACTAGTACAGCGAAATTGCCATTGTTCACATGTGTACATTCCAGCCCATTTTCCTTGGTTGCCCAGTTATGTTGATATTCTGCAAACCATTTTCATTATATATTAACAATGGCTGGGCTTTTTCCTAACAGACTCATTATTTACCCTGTCCATGCTATCTATCCAATATGGTAGTTGGTGATGTAAAGAATCAAAAAGTGAGAAGGAAAAGAGTGATAATTTGCATTATATTCAATTCAGTTCCAAATCTCTAATTTTCTTTAAATCAGTATCTGTCTATCAAATGACATAGCACAAGTTTATATGTTTTTTTGTTTTGTTTTGTTTTTGGTCTAGTCCAGGATATTTAATTAACCTTAACAAAATATCTACATTAATAAAAAATGATTTTGCCTTCCCAGACATTTCATTGTTAAATACCAGTGAAGAAGACATATTTAGAGACATTAAAATGTCAGATATCAGGGTAGGGGTGTGGAGGTGTATCCAAAGTAGATTGGTATCCAATCTCTTCCTTGAGACTAACCTTCAGTTCACTATCTTTTATACAATTGTTCTGCCTCTGGGGCTTGGGGACACCTCTGCCAGGTACAAAATCCCTAAGCAAATTACTCTGCCATTTTACATGATTCCCAGAAACTAAGGTTATCACATGTCCCAATCTAAAATCAGGCCTAAGGATCTAATAAAAAATGATAGTCTACTTCCAGGAAATATAGTTAATAAATATGTTTGTTGTAATGTATGTGATCTTTTTCATGAGACATGATAACAGTCCTCATTTTAAATGCTCTATCTTGGATAATTCAAAATGAATTATTTTATTACCAGTAACATTTTTCTGTTAATTTTCATAAAATACATTCATGGAACATATAATAAATGTCATCTATGACACTATGCCTGTGATGTATTTAATCCTTACCAACCACAGAAGACATTTTATAACTTCCATTCTACTCCTGGCTTTATAAAAAATGTTCTCATGTAAAAGGCTAAATAATTAATTCTTTGAACAATTAATCATTGTTAAGGCCAGCTTTTACTGATATCCTGCTATGAGTGGTGGTACCTTTAATCTATTCTGTGATGTAGAAATCCTGAGTCCTATTTTACACATTAAAAAATGAGGTTTTGAAAGATGGCAACAGAGTAGAGAGCAGTGCTGATGGGGTTCTTGAGTACCAAAGCAGCTAGAGGACAAGATAGGGAGCATGAGATGTCTTCAGGACCCCAGGAATTGGAGCAGGCAGCATCTGGACACAGGGGAGCACAGCCCAGAGGCTGAGGAGGCCAGCAGGACAGTAGGTGAGGCATTCCCGACCAACCAGCTGGTGGGCTGAGGTAGGCTCTGGGCAGTAGTGGCTCTGCCCAGAGGGGCTCATTTGACTGAGGCAGCTCTGGACTCCCTGGCAACTGGAAGTCTCAACAGTAAAGTGCCAGTGGTGAGGGCAAATGCCATAGGGAACGCGGAATTGAACTCTTGCAGGGGAGGGACTATGGGAGAGACTCACTCCAGCAACAGGGAGAGGAGGTTCCTCATGGGGCTAGAGGCAGAAGAGAAGAGTCCTGCTGGAAGCTGGAGCCTGGGAACAGGAAAGTGCACCGGCCAGGGCGGCGAAAGGGCCGAAAAAGGTGCTGCTGGGCCACCGGGGAAACAGCAGCTGGAAGCCCCTGTGAGTGGGGAGGCCCAGCCCTGCAAACCACACAGGCCCCCAGGCTCCACAGAAACTCCAAATAGCTAGCCGGCGAGCCTGGAACTAGTAGTGGGGCAGCTGACCTGCCATTGCCTGAGACAAAGGCAGCACCGCCCACACCTGGGAGGGGCTCATCACAGAGGCCTCCTAAAGGTCTCTGCGGAGAGCTGGTTGGCTTAGAGGAGTGGTGCCCACCCCGGAAGGGTGGGACAGTGTAGGCAGACCATGGACAGAGTTGACAGACAGGGGCGGCCTCCTCCCAGAACTGCAGGGGTGGGGCCAGTTGTCACAGGGACCAGCAAAGTTGTGGGCTGTCCTGCAGAGGTGCTGGGTGCTCATCCTGGGCAGGAACCTACCCCAGGAGTGGGAGGGGGCTCCCTGCAGGCTCCAGAATACCAGCAGCCCTAAAACCCAGCCAGGTTGCAGAAGTCCCAGCCAACCTGGGGGCAGACACTCAGAATCAGCCCTGAATGTGACAATCAGAGGACCTTCGACACACCAAGACCTGCTAGAATATAGACTATAGACTGTAAAGTCCTGACCAAGAAAAAGAGGCAGCCTCAGGAAAGGGATTACTGCTAATCTCAAGCACCTGAGTTATAACAAGAGCAATATGAACTATTAATCCCCAACATATCCTTGGCAAAAGTTACTTCTCACATATTCTTCATCCCCCACATACCTCAGTCCACCTAAATACCCAAGACCCTCCCCCTACTCTCGAATTAAAGACTACTCACTCTGTGGCTATAACACATTCCCAGTCCTCAATCTAAGTATTCCTCCATTCCCCAGCCACCTAAACCCTTTATTCTTTTCTTCCTTCCTCTTTTATTTGTTTTTTAATTTTTTTTTCTTTTCCTTTTCTTCCTGGTAAAGCCCACAGGTTCTGGCTCCACCTGGACCAATCAGAAATCATAAAGGGGAAACAGACACCTAAAATCTTTCTTTATTAATATCGATTTTTCTTTGTCCTGTGACTTTCTCCCATTTATTTTTTCTTTTGTTCTATCTTTCTTTTGTTCTCGCTTTCTTTCTTTCTTTCTTCGTTTCCTTCTTTCTTTCTTCCTATCTTTCTTTCTCCTTTCTTTTCTCCCTGATAAAACCCACTGGTCCTGGCTCCACCTGGACCAAATAGAGACCATAAATGGTGAACAGATGCCTAAACCTTTTCTTTATTAATATTGATTTCTCTTTCTCTTGTTACTTTCTCCCTTTATTTCTTTCCTTTTTTTCCCCTCTGCTAAAAGCCCTCAGGCCCAGGCTCCAGCTGGACCAGTCAAGGATTATTAAGGCTGAACAGCCAACTAAACCCTTTCTTCTTATTATTATTATCATTTTTATTTCTTTTTTCTTTTTGCATTTTTTTTGTTTGTTTGTTTGGTTTCGTTTGGTTTTCTCTTTTTTGGTGTATTTTTGTTTGTTTGTTTTTGTTTTTGTTTCTGCTAAAAGCCCACAGGCCCAGAATACAACCAGACAGCCCAAATAAAGGACACACCAAGAACAGCAAGTGGAGAAAATCTGGGAGATGGCAACATTGAACTCCACAAATCTCCCATCACAGAAGGGTGCTCAACTAAGGCAAGGAAGCAAAGCAGGTTAACCCAACGAAAGAACAAAAATAAATAAATAAATAGATAGATAGATAAAAAGCAAGAATGGACACCCAAAATGGGGAAAAAAAGAATCAGTCCATTACCAAAAGGAAAGGAAGAATCCCTAGAAAGAACACAAAATGAAACAGAGGCACCTGGAATATCAGACAAGAAATTCAAAAGAATGATGATAGAAAAGCTCAGTGAGCTCGGCCACATCAAAGAAAACTGTAAACAACTCCAGGAGAACTATAAAGAACTCCAGGGAAATTAAAAAGAACTCCAGAGAAATTACAAAGAACTCTAGGGAAGTTACAAGGAACTTACTGAGAACTACAACAGCATGAAACAGGACATGGAAACTATCAATAAGTGCCAGGAGGAAATGAAGAATACAATTCCTGAATTGAAAAATACAGTAGAAGGAATCAACAGTAGGCTAGAGGAAGCAGAGGACCGGATCAGCCAGTTGGAGGATAATGTAGACAAATACTCCAAGACAGTACAAGAGAATAAAAAAAGGCTGAACAACACTGAAGAGGGTTTAAGACAGCTGCAGAACAACATGAAATGTAACAACATCCGTATCATAGGGATACCAGAAGAAGAAGAGAAACAAGGAATGGAAAATCTGTTCAAAAAAGTCATGATAGAAAATTTCCCTAACATGGTGATTGAAAACATGAATCCAGTTCAGGAAGCACAGAGGGTCCCAATGAGGATCATCCCAAACAGACCAACACCAAGGCACATTATTATTAAAATGCCTAATTTCAAAGACAAAGAGAGAATCCTAAAAGCATCAAGAGAGAAAAGACAAATAACATACAAAGGGGCTCCAATAAGGCTATCAAATGATTATTCAACAGAAACAACTCAAGCCAGAAGGGAATGGCAAAAAGTATTTCAAGTCATGGTAAACAAAGGCCTGCAACCAAGAATACTCTATCCAGCAAGGCTCTCATTCAAGATAGAAGGAGAAATAAGGAGCTTCCCAGACAAAAAAAAGACTCAAAGAATACATCTCTACCAAACCAGCATTGGAAGAAATGCTAAAGGGTCTGCTGTAAAAATAAGTCTACAAATAAAATGAAGAAACAGAGAAAGCCAAAGAGGAATAGAGACACAAAGGGAGAAAATGGCAATGAATAAGTATCAATCAATAATCACCTTAAATGTAAATGGATTAAATGCACCAATCAAAAGACATAGGGTAGCCGAATGGATAAGACAACATGACTCACATATATGCTGTCTTCAAGAGACCCACCTCAGAACAAAAGATCGACACAGATTGAGAGTGAAGGGATGGAAAACTATATATCAAGCAAATGGACATGGGAAAAAAGCTGGAGTAGCCATACTGATTTCAGATAAAATAGATTTTACAATGAAGGACATAAAAAGGGACAAAGATGGACATTTCATAATACTTAAGGGAATAATCCATCAAGAAGAAATAACTCTGGTAAACATATACGCACCCAACATAGGAGCTCCAAAATATATAAGGAAAATCTTGGAAGACTTTAACAAAGACATAGACAGCAACACACTAATAGTAGGGGATTTTAATACTCCACTATCAATAATGGACAGATCTTCCAAACAAAAAATCCCCAGAGATGTTGTAACATTGAACAACACTCTAGAGGAAATGGACCTAACTGATGTATACAGAGTCTTTTACCCCAAAGAAGCAAAATACACATTCTTTTCAAATGCACATGGATCATTCTCCAAGATAGACCACATGGTATGTCACAAGACAAGCCTCCACAAATACGGGAAAATTGAAATCATACAAAGTATCTTCTCAGATCACAATGGCTTAAAACTAGAAACCAAATTTAAGGGGAAAACCCAAAAATTCTCTAACTCATGGAGACTGAATAACATGCTTTTAAGCAATGAAGGGGTCAACAATGAGATCAAATATGAAATCAAAAAGTTCCTGGAAACAAATGACAATGAACACACAACAGCCCAAAAGCTATGGGATACAGCAAAGGCAGTTCTCAGGGTGAAATTTATAGCAATACAGGCCTTCCTAAAAAGGTTACAAGAAGTTTATAAAAATGACCTAACCACAAAGCTACAAGAACTAGAGGAGCAACAACAAAGAAAGCCCAGAGCAAGTAGAAGGAAGGAAATCATCAAGATCAGAGCAGAACTAAATAACTCAGAGATTCAAACTACAATTCAAAGAATCGACAGGAACAGGAGCTGATTCTTTGAAAAAGTAAACAAAATTGACAAGCCCTTATCCAGACTCATCAAGAAAAAGAGAGAGAGGACCCAAATAAACAGAATCAAAACTGAAAGAGGGGAAATCACAACTGATACCTCAGAAATACAAAAGATTGTAAGAAATTACTACAAACAACTCTATGACAAAAAATATGACAACTTGGATGAAATGGACACATTTCTGGAAAGGTATAATCTACCAAAACTGAACCCAGAAGAAGCAGAAACCCTGAATAGGCCAATAACAACTAATGAAATTAAAGAAGTAATCCAAAATCTCCCAAAGCACAAAAGCCCTGGACCAGATGGCTACACAGGTGAATTTTGCCAAACATTTAAAGAAGAACTAACTCCTATCTTCAAACTACACCAAAAAATTCAGGAAGAGGGAAGACTCCCAATCTCTTTCTATGAGGCCAATATTATTCTAATCCCAAAACCAGGGCAAGACACAACTAAGAAAGAAAGCTACAGGGCAATATCTCTGATGAACACAGATGCTAAAATTCTCAACAAAATACTGGCCAATCAGATTCAGCAGTATATTACAAAGATCATACACCATGATCAAGTGGGTTTCATCCCAGGGATGCAAGGATGGTACAACATTCGTAAATCAATCAATGTAATACACCACATCAAGAAATTGAAAGATAAAAGCCATATGATCCTATTAATAGATGCTAAAAAAGCATTTGATAAAGTGCAGCAACCATTTATGATAAAAACCCTCAGCAAAATGGGAATAGGGGGAGCATACCTCAACATCATAAAGGCCATCTATGAGAAACCTGAAGCCAGCATCATACTTAATGGACAAAACTGAAAGATTTCCCCCTAAGTTCAGAAACGAGACAAGGCTGTCCACTTTCTCCACTTCTATTCAACATTCTCTTGGAAGTTCTAGCTATAGCTATCAGAGAAGAAAAAGGAACCAAAGGTATCCAAATTGGAAAGGAGGAAGTCAAACTGTCATTATTTGCAGATGATATGATAGTGTACATACAAAACCCGATTGGCTCCACCAAAAGCTTACTTGACCTAATAAGCAAATTTAGCAAAATTGCTGCGTATAAAGTCAATATCCAGAAATCAAAAGCATTTTTGTATGCAAATAATAAAACAACAGAAACAGAATCGAGAAAACAAATCCCATTTACCATAGCAACAAGAAAAATAAAATACCTAGGAATCAACTTAACTAAGGAGATAAAAGATCTGTACTCAGAAAACTACAGAACAATCAAGAAAGAAATCAAGGAAGACACAAATAAATGGAAGCATATACCATGTTCGTGGATGGGAAGAATTAACATCATTAAAATGTCCATACTACCCAAAGCAATCTACATATTCAATGCAATCCCAATTAAAATACCAATGACAGACTTCACAGAAATAGAAAAAATACTTCGAAACTTTATATGGAGCTAAAAACGCCCACGAATGACCACCACAATCTTGAGAAAGAAGAACAGGGTGGGAGGAATCACAATACCGTACTTCAAACAATACTACAAGGCTACTGTCATCAAAACAGCATGGTACTGGCATAAGAATAGACATATAGATCAATGGTACAGAATAGAAAGTCCAGATATTAACCCAGGATTGTATGGTCAACTAATATTTGACAAAGGGGGAATGACCATCAAATGGAGTAAAAACAGTCTCTTCAACAAATGGTTTTGGGAGAACTGGACAGCAACATGCAAAAAGATAAAACTAGACCACCAACTTACACCATACACCAAAATAAACTCAAGATGGATAAAGGATTTAAAGATATGCAGTGCCACCATAAAGGTCCTGGAGAAAAATATAGGCAGTAAACTTTTGGATATCCTACGCAAAAATATGTTTACTGATACTTCACCAAGCGCAAAGGAAATAAAAGAACAAATCAACAAATGGGACTCTATCAAATTGAAAAGTTTCTGTTCAGCTAAAGAAAATATTAGCAAAATTCAAAGGGAACCAACTGTATGGGAAAGCATAATTGCCAATGATACCTCAGACAAGGGTCTGATCTCCAATATATATAAAGAACTAATGCGACCCAACACCAGGGAGACAGACAACCCAATTAAAAAATGGGCAAAGGACCTGAACAGACAACTCACTGAGGAAGATATACAAAGGGCCCAGAGGCATATGAATGAATGCTCAACATCACTAGTCATCAGAGAGATGCAAATTAAAACTACATTAAGATACCACCTCACACCTGTTAAAATGGCAATCATCAGCAAATCAACAAACAACAAGTGTTGGTGAGGATGTGGGGCAAAGGGAACCCTCATACACTGTAGGTGGGATGTAGGCTGGTGCAGCCACTGTGAAAAAAAGTATGGGGTTTCCTTAAAAAACTAAATTGGAACTGCCTTTTGATCCAGCAATTCCACTACTTGGACTATACCCAAAGAATCCTGAAGCACCAATTCATAAGAACCTATGCACACCTATGTTCATAGCGGCACTATTTACAATAGCCAAGTGCTGGAAACAGCCTAAGAGCCCTTCAGTGGATGATTGGATCAAAAAACTTTGGTACATTTACACAATGGAATTCTATATAGTAGAAAGAAAGAAGAAACTTGTACCCTTTGCAACAACATGGATGGAACTGGAGAGTATTATGCTTAGTGAAATAAGCCAGTCAGTGAAAGACAAATATCATATGTTCTCACCCATTACGGGACAATAATGAGCAAAACTAACATCAAGCAAAACAGAACCAAGTATATGAATAGAAGAAATAGGCCTTCAGTGGTCAGGGAAAAAGGGGTTGGGTGGAGGGGGAGGGGGAGGCAGAGGCAAGAAAGGGGAGCAGCTTCAACAAGAATGTAGTATAAAGGAACCATGGACATGGACTACAGGTGGGATGGACTTATGGGGGAATGGGTAGGTGGGTAGGGGACAGAGGAGATCAAAAAGGGGATGGATGTAATACAACAACCATAAAATTAAAAAAAAAAAAAAGAGGTTTTGAGCCCTGGCTGGTAGCCCAATGGATAGGGTGCTAGCCTGCAAACCCAAAGGTTGCTGGTTCGATTCCCCAGATAGGGCACGTAACCAGGTCTCCAGCCAGGTCTCCAGCCAGGTCTCCAGCCAGGTGCTGGAGACAGGTGAAAGGTAACCATACATTGATGTTTTTCTCTCTCTCTCTCTCTCTCTCTCTCTCTCTCTCTCTCTCTCTCTCTCTGCCTCTCTCCCTTTCTCTCTTTGGAAATAATAAATAAAATCTTCCTAAAAAATGAAGCTTTGATGGGTTGAGAACCAATGTCTATGGACACATTGCTAGTTTTATAACCAGAATTTAAAACCAAGTTTCTTTGTCATAACAGTATGAGTAGTTCTTGCTTACCTCAATGTAACATTAAAAGTTTTAATGTAGTTCTCTGTGCAGGAACACAAATGAGATTAGGTTACAAGCAGCAGTGTTGGTAGTCCTTAGTCAGGAAAAGGTGAAAAGAAAATAGGAAATAATGTGCTGAAGACAAAGGGGGTTGAAAGGCAGGGAGAGGGAAAAATAAGAAATAAATTATGTGGATATTTATTCAGTCAAAATTGCTCGAGTACCCCCTAAGATAACTGGTAAATCATTTTACCAATGCACTTCAAGTCCTAGAATTTTGTGATGTATTTTTGTTTCTCTGAACACTAGCATAATAGATAGGCTAAATTTCTAAACACTCATATAATTACATGTATCAATTTTGCATTTCAAAGAGCCATTTGTAGGTTAAATAGCAGCATATACAGAATCAGGAAAACTTACCTAAAATCCATAAACATGTTTTACCTAAGGCATTCAGTGATCCAAGAGTAACTCTCTAACAGAGAAAGTTAACTTTTACCCCTGAGCAAGTCTCTAGTGAAGTGAACATTTCCATCCAATGGTGACAGGTTTGAACTAATCATCTAAATAGCTGATAGAGATGAAAGAGCTAGTGAAACAGTCTTTCAAAGCAATTCCCTCTGCAGTTCCTCTTCATGTTAGAATAAAGCAACTCAAAACACAATGGTAGCCAATCTCTCTGGGAAAACAAGCCATACATTTTTAAAATCAGTAAGTGACCATGAAGCCAGCACAGAATATGCCCCTGAACCAGGTTCAGGTGGAAATATTACTGTTAACCAAAATCAGGAAAGCAGGTGTCAGGATTCTTACGCAAAGGTGGAGCACTTCCCACTGAACAGGTTCTCTGAGCCTCACCTCAGGGTAATGGAATAGTATTATTTGACCACTAATAAGGAGGCTCAAGTGGGTCCAAACTTGATATGGCAGAAAATATAAACTTTTTTTTTTTAAGTAGAAAAATAAACCTCTATTGTAAACAAAGTAAAGAATAGCTAGGTGTGAAGGAATAATGCCTTTCTTGATGCTTTACTGAATAAATCAGTTTTAATTTCTGAGATGCTCACAATGCCTAAGAGCAGTGGCTTTCAAATTGTAGTTTATATTAGAATTACCTAGAGGTACCTGTTCATGTTGTAGCTTGTGTATCCAAATCATTTGGGAATATTTCAGAACTCAATGGAGGAGCTAGTGAATCTGCATTTATAGTCAGTTTTATGGGTAATTATAAGCTATGAAATCTGAAAACCATGATCTGAAAATATTGCACAGTAGATAAATAAAAAATTTCACCTTTCTAGGGTTTTTTAAAGGTGCAAACTCCACTCAAGCATTAAAGGTATAAAAATATACAAGAGTGTTATTTCACTCAACAAATTTATTCCATTTCCATAAATAATTTAACCTGACAGTGCAACTCTTGGTAGTGTATTCCTTAGAAATTGTAGACCTCACTAGGGTCAGCTTTTAAGCAAGAATTGGAGCACCACATTGGACAGCATAATTATCACTAAACTCCTAGTATCAAGGTTTTGCAGAA
Source organism: Noctilio leporinus (assembly GCA_004026585.1). NCBI lineage: Eukaryota > Metazoa > Chordata > Mammalia > Chiroptera > Noctilionidae > Noctilio > Noctilio leporinus. Next base: position 30,584 of record PVIW01008509.1, read on the forward strand.
ATTCAACTCTGCTTCTGGATTGTCTAACAATACTGTGCTATATATAAACATAAAAGCTTTTATTCATTTTTGTGCTTAGTTTATAATCAACTTTTATTGAGGGACCACCATGATGAATTTGCAACTTAATGAAAATATGCTGGAAATACTTGAATATGTCTAGTAAAACTGAGCTAGGAGGATAATATCTAATGCCTCCCTAGGACAGAGTACCATTTTGATGAAAGAGAGATAAATTCAGTTTGCATAGGACAGAGTCCCTGCTATGTCTCTCTCATGTAACTTGTATTTTCTCACCAACACAGAAGGATAAATGGGGATATAGACAAAGTGAAAAGTGGAGGCTATTGCCACTATTCAAGGCAAGATTTCCCTGTAATGATCCAAGTTTGCTATATAGCATGGACACATCAGGTGGAGAAGGGGGAAATTAATTTTATCAAGTTGCTTCATAAGACATAAATAGAATATAGCTATAATCATTCTAGGGAAGTACAGTATTTGAGAGCTACACATTATCTTTCAGTGAGTTCAACACACCTAGTTTTCCCTTTTGTGTTGCAACAGATGTTTGTATCTTTTTCTGAACACCACAAAAAAAGAGACTGCAAAGAAGGTTCCAAGATGGAAGTGTAGACAGACATGTGTGTATCCCTGCACAACCAGAAATATGTACATCTACCTCAAAAAACCCAGAAATCCCAGAATATTGAGCTTCATGGAAGTTCAACAAAAGATGTTAAGAAGAATTATCCATGCAGACAGGTAGGAGGGGCAGAGCTGGCCAGAACATTTTCACAATTTGGCCTGTTTTGCAACTCTCAGTAAGAAAAAATCCATTCACAGGGTGTTCTTGTTATTTGATCTGGTTCAGAGCTTGCCCCAAGGTAAAATCCCTATTCCCAGAGTACTTTTTTGAAGATAACTAGCTGTAATTGTTTGACATTACACTTGCCTAAGGTCATAATATTAGTCTGGACATGCAAGAGATCTTCCAAAGGTTTAAAGGATGAACTGAAGCAAGATATCTATGGGGACTTTGAAAACCTTTGACATATTCTTGGGAATCTAGAAGGACATGCAAACAGAATTGTATACATTCCCAGGAAAGATGTGAGAAAACCTTAATATCTCACCCCTACCTTACCTTGATTTCTTGTAAGTGAAGGTTAAGGCAATGATGTAAATTATTTGCTGCAGTGTTGAAGACATCATAAGTACACACATAGCTTTTCAGTAAAGTGCATATGACTTATTGGTTCAAAATATTTAAAGAAATTCCTATTAAATCATTAGTGAACTACTTAACATACCCAAGGCAAGACTTCAGTGACCTCAGACTAAAGGAACTATAGACTTTTAAAAATTAACCCAGAAATGTCACTGAAGAAATAAATACTGGCACACCCCCAAAAAAGGAGAAAGAAAAAAAAAAAGACAAAAACCTAGAAACAACAACAAACATGTGCAGGGAAAGGGGATATAATTTATAGATTTATCACATAGTATTATATAAAATGTCCAGTTTTGACAAAATTATCACACACACAAAGAAATGTGAAAGTATGGACCATATACAGGTTAAAAAAAGCAGTTAATAGAAAGTGTCACTGAGGGTTCCCAGATGTTAGATGTACTCGACCATTATTTTAAATTAAGCATCATAAATATGTTTAAAGAAATAAATCATGGCTAATAGATTAAAGTCACTTCCTATCAAGATGGCAGGTTAGGTAAATGTTGTGCCCTCCTTATCCCATAACCACATCAAAATTACAAATAAATTATAGAACACTCATCCTTCAGAACCACCTGAAGACTACATGAGCAGTACTCCTAAATTAAAGGGATAAAAAGAAGCTATGTTGAGACTGGTAGGAGGGTTGAAGATGCAAAATGTACTGCCCCAACACCCATATGTGGTAGTTAAGAATCAGGAGGGAGGTCTGCTATGAAAGTTCTTCCTCAAGAGCAAGGAGTGCCAGCTACACACAGGCTCCCAAGTCCTAGGCACCACTGTTAGGAAAATTTCACTACAATAGTTGACTGTTAAAATCAGCTGACACTCAGTTCAGGTGAGACAGAGGGCTGCTATAGACCCAGGCATCCTTTAAAGAGATTAAGCACAGGCTCACTAGCTCACAAACTCTCAATCTAAGTTCCAGAGAAGTGCAAAGTGCAAAGGATATACAAGGTGGAACTGAATTATCAATCAGACTGGTCAATTCTCTCTAGGATTAACGCGCAGGTTGGCATTATTGTTCATTTTCTGAGCTCTCCCCCCATCCAGCCTGCAAACACAAATAGGCAATAAATCTGAGTCTTCATTAACCTGGCTAATACTGCTCTCACCCCATCTTGGTGATTCTCTAAGACCCTGCCCTAGACAATTCACTTACTTGGCCGAAACCATTTTCAGAGGTTAACCCACATAATTGGCCAGAGTGGGCTCATGCTGTGGAGTTTTCTACAATTGCTCAAAGGTCTATAAACCCCAAACAGCAGCTGGTTTCTGCATGCCATGTATCTCTTGCTAAGTGATCCCGAGCCCAATTCAAGTGGAAGCTGGACTTGTATCAAAGTATAAACATTTCTAGGAACCTCTAAGCCCAATACAGGCAGCTATCAAGTGGAAATCAATGTGTAACTCCTACCAAATGGTCCTGTGCTGGACACAGGCAGTGGCCGACCTTGGCTTTCACTGAAGCCCATATTTAGAAGCTTCAGAACAAACACATCTGTTGTCAGGCTAAGAACCACACCATAGCTCCTCCCATATAAGAACCACAAACAAACACAAAGGGTGCACTTGGCAATCATCAGAGGCCCAACCAAGAAGAATTCTGCTCCCTGGGATCATCTCTCACACAACAGTTTGTTTACTATAGTCATGGCTAATTCTCACATCCAATCATTCTGAGGGCCAATCTCATCATCCATGTGCCAACAGTAATCAAAACTCAAATACACAGGGGAGCACACATAACACACAAAAGGCACCCTTGGGGTACCTGGTTTCCATGAACAAGGAGACTATGCCAGTGGGCCCCACAGATCACCCACTATGTAAGGACACTCTGTCAAGACTTGAAAACAGCAACTCTACGTAATATGTAGAAATAACACAGGGAAGCAGCCAAAATGAAGAGACAAAGAAGCATGCTCCAATTGAAAGAATTGTATACTTGAAACCTATATAAACTTATGAGGGTGTTTCTTTTGCAATATTTTCATTTTCATTTTGCAATCAATTAACACTATTTGGTTTTATTGTTTTATTATATATGGCAATTTGTGTGAGACTAACCTCAAAATAATGGTGATCCAATGGGATGATGGACTAGGACACATGCTCAGATTAAGCTGTTAGAGTGGGGTTGAATATGAACTAAATTTTTATCATTTTTATTGTTATTCTATTACAGTTGTCTCAATTTTTGCCCCTTTGCCCTCCTCTGCCCATTTCACCCCTTCATTCTCAGTTAGTTCTCACACTGTTGTCTATGTTCATACAAGTTCTTTATCTAGCAGCTAGATAAAGCTGCTATTATTATTAGATATTATTATTTTTTTTCTCTTGCACTGAAATTATGTATTTTAACAGCTTTACATGTAATATTCATATATAAAAAACTTTAAGTGCTTTTCTCCAATTTAAAAATCTAAAGAATTCAAAAATAAGGCATTCAATATTTGAAAAAAGTACAGATTTACAAAATGTGTATATTCTGTCATGAAAACTCCACACCAACATTATACACTTGGAAAAAAATACAAACAGTATATATTACAAATTTATGTAAGCAATAACTTAGTTCACACCATGCAATAAAAAGTACATTAAGCAAGATACACAAGCTTTTGTTGGTTCTAAACTGAAGGACTTTTTTTTCTTTCTGCAGAATCCTTAAAACCTGTGGCACTTAAATTTGTTAGCCTTTCTACTGAGAGGTAAATTATACACAACAACGATGAAAAACATTAACAGACCAGTTGTCTATTATGAATCATTCCAGCTTTGTTCAACAATCACTGAAACTCTTTTCTCATACTCTCTTTTGTTTTCCTGATAAAGTTGTGCAGCCTGGCTATTGGCTGGACTGTTTGGATTTGGTTCATCCAGCAGAGACTGAATTGACGTTAAAATAGAAGATACATCATATGTTGGACTCCAACAATTCTCAAGGATATCTAAACAAATGCTACCATCAGCATACACATTTGGATGAAACATTTTGGATAAAAACCTAACAGTTGGTGGTTTATTTGAGCTTATTATATGTGTGTTCGTGTGCTTAATGGTATCGTGCATTTTTCTGAGACTGTTTATTATTATTATTTTGTCTCTGATCTTCAGTTTCTTAAAGTACACTGAGTTTTTTTTTATCAGCTTAATTCCAAGTGAGACAGTCTAGTGCATTTTTCATTTTATTGTATGTCCAACACCAGAATTCCCATTTTTATTTTGTTGTATTTTTTTCCATTAGCCTTTATCTCCCCTATGCCCTCTGACACCTCCACCCCTCCAATCTCCCTGCTACCACTGCACTGTTGTCTGTGTCCATGAATTCTTTCTCTTTTATGCTGAATCCCTCCACCCCTTCAGCCTGCACCCCCAAGAGCTGTTACCCTGCTCTTTATCTTTGAATCTGTATCTATTTTGCTTGTTTATTTTTTTGTAATTTGTATTTATTGATATGTTTTATTTGGTGAGACATTGCTATACATTCTTTTACTTCCTGAAGCATGGTTTCTTTTTATTTATTGGCTATTTTAAAACCTTTGCTAAGTCTTCCATCTGCACCTCCACAAAGATAGTTTTTATTGTGTTGGGCACACATGTTTCATGGACTATTTCATGTTGAAAACTGAACATTTTGGGTAATAAGTTGTAACAACTCTAGGTACAAATCACTGCTCCCCATGCTTGTAGCTGTTGTTCACTTATCTGTTTATTGTGGTGTCTGGACTGTTGTTTTTGTAAATTATCTTTCATAGGCATGTGCACAGTAATCCTGGAATGACAATATTTTTATGAGGTGTTACATTAAAAACAAACAAACAAAAAAAAAAACAAAAAACGAGTGGATTAAAAACTGGTACATTTACTCAATGAAACATTATGCAGCGGAAAGAAGGAACACCTACGTTTTTGCAACAGCATGGATGGAACTGGAGAGTTTTATGTTAAGTGAAATAAGTCAGGCAGCAAAACAAAACAAAATAAAACAAACAAGCAAAAAACACAAATACCACATGATCTTAACTATAAGAGAATAACATAAATTAATTAACAAAATAAAAACACAAGGAAAGAAACATGGATCATACTGAAAGTGATTAGAGTGGAAAGAAGAGGAGGAGGATGGTGAACTAATTTTTTGCCTTTCTTTATTGTTGTTCTTTTACAGCTGTCCCAATTTTTCCCTGTTGCTCTCCCCTGCCCTGCCAAACCACCATTGCTTCCAGAGTCAGTCCCCACACTGTTGTCCATGTGCATGGGTAATTTATACTTGCTTCTTGACTAGGCCCTTCCTGTTCTTTCCCCTCTTATGTTTCTCTCCCCTCCCCTCTGCTCATTGCCAGTCTGTTCCTTGTTTCAATGCCTCTGGTTCTATTTTGCTTATTTCTTTGTTTTGTACATCAAGTCCCTCTTACAGATGAGAATATATGGTGTTTGTCTTTCACCACCTGGCTTATTTTACTTAGCATAATACTCTCCAATTTCATCCATGCTGGTGCATAAGGTAGGAGTCCTTTCTTCCTTTCTGCTGTGTAGTATTCCATTGTGTAAATGTATCACTTTTTTTTTTTTTTTGATCCACTCATTTACTGATGAGCATTTAGGCTGTTTCCAGACTTGGCTATTGTAAATAGTGCTGCTATGAACATAGGGGTGCATAGGTTCTTCTGAATTGGTATTTCAGGATTCTTTGGGTATAATTCCAGCACTAGAATCACTGGATCAAAAGGCAGTCCCAGTGATTCCACTGCTAAGATTATACCCAAAGACTTTTAGTATAAATGGCCCATGAACATGGACAACAAGGTGGGTATTGACTGTGGGAGAAGGTATGGTGTGGGTGGGGCAAAGGAGAGTAAAGGATAAAATTGGGACAATTTTAATACAGCAAAAATTAATTAATTTTAAAGAGTCCGTGAATGGCACATTTTGAAAATGCTCTTATCTTAGTATCATTCTAGAGTGGCAATAAAGATGATTCACTCAAAATAAAAAAAAAAAAGAATACAGTTCTGATAGACACTACAGCATAGATGAAAATGTAAAACATTATACTAAATAAACAAAGCCAGATACAAAAAGGCCATCTGCTGTATGATTAATTTATATAACATGTCCAGAATGGGTCAATTTATAGAGAGATAAATTAGGTTACTGGTTGCCTAGGGCTTTGTGTGATGTGAAAGAATAGGGGTAACTGCTAACTGGTATAGGGTTTTTCGCAGGGTGGTAAAATGATCCAAAATTAGATTGTGGTGATGGTTCCTTAACTTCATGAATATACAATAAAATCCCACCAAATTGTATACTTTAAATGGGAAATATATATGGTATATAAATTACATATGAATTGAGCTGCTTATAAGACTCCAACATCTACATTTTTTTCAAATTCTCTATCAGTGCAAAACCAACTTTATTTTAAAGATTTTATTTATTATTTTTATAGAGAGGGGTAGGGAGAGAGGCAGAGAGGGAGAGAGACATCTGTGTATGGTTGCCTTTCACCTGCTTCCAGCTACAGACCTGGCTGGAGACCTGACTTGCAACCTGGTTACGTGCCCTGACTGGGGAATCAAACCAGCGACCTTTCGGTTCACAGGCCAATGCCTTATCCATTGTGCCACCAGCCAGGGCTAAAACCAACTTCTTACTGGACTTTCTTTATAGGCTGTTACATCAGCATTAGGGGCTTATCTTTTACTGTCTTATTTTTTCTTAAAACCACCAGATAAATTAGAAGAGATGTTACTATTTTTGTTTCAACTACTTTATATTTCCCCAAAAGATAATTTTAATAAATAAGAAGATTGTTTTATCTGGCTTCTGCTGAGCAGTACAAAGTTTATTTTTGATTCCTGAGTACACTCACTACCTAAACTCTTGACATTAGTATGGTCTTGGCTTCTGACTTTTTCAAAACAATAAAAAACACATTCATAAGACTACTCCTATGAATTAGCTGAAACCTGCACAACTTTATCATTCAAACCTCTCATTTTTGGATAATCAGAAACTAGTAAGCAATATCCATGAATGAATCACAATAGTGCTAAGGGATTGAAATTTATAGGGAGACCTATAAAGCTATCATTCTAAAAATTTGAGATTTTTTATGTTTTGGTTTAATGGGAGATTCTTCCTTAAATGGGCTAGAACATCTATTGTAGATTGTCATTTAATGAATCTTGGATTAGATGATCTTTTTAAATACCTCTAACACTGAGATTTTGCAAGATTTCTGGCAAATTTTCTCAATTTAGTTTCATTATATATGAGTAGGAAGTTAAATTTCCCTTAAAGTGCACAAAAACATTCAGATGCATGCACTTAAATTCTTGGCAATTCATTAATTGAATCAAAGTGAATTCAATGAACACTGAGTTTTTAAATAGATTTACTAGATAATGGTTTTGGTTTTAACCTCTGCTTTGACTTTCACTATCAGGTTTTAAGATATAACATCACTGTCAACTAATCTATCAATCAGATATAACCTTAATTTTAAAAATATTCCTTCAAAATTTGAAACCTGTTTCTCCATCTGGAGAATCTCTCCAGTGAAGATACTGACAGACCATGAAACTGGAGGAGAGCTTAAATTTTACCCTCCAGGTAGAACCAGCTAGATACAAATAAACATTGCATTTCTTGTCTCTGTCTATGTGTGTCTCTCTAATTTGACACATGCACACACAAAGGCAAACCCAGAAACACACATCTAAGTTTTTATCATTGCACTTCAAATTTGGTTTTATGCCCTTTGTTCTAGAGAAATAATTTTTCTTTTAATCTGGAAGCATGAAACTATTCTCTTTGAAGAAACATAATCTTCATTTCTTCAAATTACAAGAAATATTTGGAGTTAAAATACTCAGCAAAGGGGCATATATTGTAAAATAATTCATGTTCTATAAACTTAAAACTTTTGAAGGCCTTTATTTAGAACCAGCATATGGTGTACTGAGAACTATACCATGATAATAACAAAGGCACTCTACCATTCTTCTGGGAGATGAATTTTGTTTCCTTATAGTACCTTGATTACCTAAGTTTTTAATGATTGAAAAATGCATACACAGAGATAAAACTGAAGCCCATATGTGTCACTGAAAACTTCTTGAGAAAGTACTGTCACCAAAACTTCTGAAAACAACTGTTAATCTGCTGAAGAGTTCATGCTTTGTAGCCATTTATGTGAAACTTGAACTTTCTCACTTATGTGTAAATAAAAGGGAAATAACGACAACACTAAGAACTCCTGCAGTTTGTGATGCAAGAAGAAATGCAGATAAAACCCAATGTTTTATAGACTTTTGTTTGTATTTAAATTCAGGTAAAAACAAACAAACAATTGTTTTACAGTTTTGGAAAGGGTTAGATGAACAACGTGAATTTTTTCGCTGAACAAAGTAAAATGTGCACATGGAACTCTTCAACTTCATTATTTCTCATCTTAATAAAAAGTCTAAAATAAAACTTACATGTTGGAGCTGGAAAAGGCATCTGAGGTCATCTATACTCAATTGATAGTCACAGAATGGATTTATATATATCACTCAGAGTTTTTTGTTTGTTTGTTTTTTACTACTCAATCCCCAAATTCCCATATTATGACATACTTGTTCATTTGGTTTGTAGCAGAACTGAAAATCTGTAATTTTTATTGTGGTTGTATTGCATTTATCCCTTTTTGCACAACCACAGCTCTTTCCGGCCCTACCTTCACCATGCCCCCTTCCACAGTCAAACCCACATGTTATCCATGCCCATGGGTCATCTATGTTAGTTTCTTGACTAAACTGTTCCCCTTCTTTGCCTCTTTTTCCTCCTACCCACTGCCCTCTGCACACTGAAAATCTGTTCCTTGTTTTAATGCCTTTGGTTCTATTTTGCTTGTTTGTTTTGTTCATTAGTCTCCTGTATTGGGTGAAATCATATGGCATTTGTCTTATTTCATTAAGCATAATACTCTCCAGTTCTATCCATGTTGTCACAATAGGCAGGAATTTCTTATTTTTTTTCTGCTGTCTAGTATTTCATTGTGTAAATGTACCAGTTTTTTGACCCATTCATCCATTGATGCACATTTAGGCTATTTCCAGCACTTGGCTATTGCAAATAGCACTGTTATGAACATAGGGGTGAATAGGTTCATCTGTATTGCTGTTTCAGGGTTCCTGGGGTATAATCCTGGTAGTGGAATTGCTGGGTCAAAAGGCAGTTCCATTTTAAGTTTTTTTGAGGAAATTCCATACTGTTTCCTATAGTGGCTGCACCAGTCTGCAGTTCTGTTCTAACAACAATGTGCCATGTTTCCCTTTTCTCCACATCCTCAACAGCACTTGTTGTTTGTTGATTTGTTAATGATGGCAAATCTGACAGGTGAGAAGTGTTAATCTCATTGTAGTCTTAATTTGCATCTCTCTGATGGCTAGTTATATTAAAAATTCTTTCATATGCCTATGGGCCCTTTGTATATCCTCCTCAGAGAAGTGTCTGTTCAGGTCCTTTACCCATTTTTTAAAATTAAGTTGTCTGTCTCCCTGGTGTTGAGTTGTATAAGTTCTTCATATGTTTTGAAGAATAAACCCTTACCAAAGGTGTCATTGACAAATATATCTTCCCATACAGTTGGTTCCCTTTTAATTTTGCTGGTGTTTTCTTTAGCTGAGCAGACATAATTCAGTTTGATGTAGTCCCATTTGTTTATTTGTTGCTTTATTTCCTTTGCCCAAGGAGGAGTGTCAGTAAAAATATTGCTTTATGGGATATCTGAAATTGTATTGCCTATGTTTGCCTCTAGGACATTGCTTATGTTTAAGTTCTTTACCCATCTTGAACTTATTCTGTTGTATAGTGTAAGTTGGTAGCCCAGCTGTTTTTGTTTGTTTGTTTGTTTTTTGCATGTCCCTGTCCAGTTCTCTCAACACCATTTGTTGAAGAGCCTATTTTCACTTTATTTTATACTCCTTCCCACTTTGTCAAATATTATTTGACCATAAAGTCCTGGGTTTATTTCTGGGCTTTCTATTCTGTTCCATTGATCTGTATGTTTTTTCTTATGCCAGTGTCAGACTGTTTTGATTATAGTGGACTTGTAATATAGTTTTATATCCAGCATTGTGATTATTGCTACGTTATTCTTTTTCAAGATTGCTGTGGCTATTCATGGTCATTTTTGGCTCCTTATAAATTTTTGAAGTATTTTTTCTAGATCTGTGAAATATATCACTGGCTTTTAGTAGGGGTTACATTGAATGTATAAATTGCATTGGGTAGTATAGACATTTAAATGATATTCATTCTTCACATCCATAAACATGGCATATGCTTCTATTTCTTTTTCAATGTTCTGTAGTTTTCTGAGTACAGATCTTTTACCTCCTTGGTTAAGTTAATTCCTAAGTACTTCATTTTTTGTTGTTGTTGCTATAGTAAATGGAATTTGTTTTATAGCTTCTATCTCTGACATTTTATTGTTGTACAAAAATGCCTTTGCTTTTTGGATATTGACTTTATATCAAGCTATTTTGTTAAATTTGCTAATTTGGTCCAGTAGTTTTTTGGTGGAGTCTATTGGGTTTTCTATGCACACTATCATGTCATCTGCAAATAATGAAAGTTTTACTTCCTTCCAGTTTTACTTCCTCCTTTCCTATTTGTATGCATTTGATTCATTTTTCTTGTCTGATCACTATGTTTAGAACTTCTAAAATGATATTGAATGGAAATGGACAGTGTGAACAGCCTTGTCTTATTCCTCATCTTAGGGGGAAAATATTCAGTTTTTGCCCATTGAGTATGATGTCTGCAGGCTTCTCATATATGGCCTTTATCATGTTGAGGTATGCTCCCTCTATCCCTATTTTGTTGAGCATTTTTATCATAAATGAATGCTGTACTTTATCAAATGCTTTTTCAGCATCTATTGATATGATCATATGGTCCTTGCATTTAATTTTGTTTAGGTGGTGTATTATGCTTATTGATTTGTTAATGTTGTACCATCCTTGCACCCCTGTGATGAATTCCACCTGATCATGCTATATGATCTTTTTATGTATTGCTGGATCCAGTTTGCCAATATTTTGTTGAGGATTTTTGCATCTATGCTCATCAGAGATATTGGCCTGTAGTTTTCTTTGTTGTGTCTTGACCTAGTTTGGAGATTAGAATAATATTAGCCTTATAGAAAGGGTTTGGGAGTCTTCTTCTTGAACATTTTGGAATATGTTGAGAAGGACAGGAATTCGTTCTTCCCTAAATGTTTAGTAAAATTTGCCTGTGTAGCCATCTGGTATGGAGCTCTTGTGCTTTGGGAGATTTTTGATTACTTCTTCAATATCACCAGTTGTAATCTATCTATTCAGGCTTTCTGCTTCTTCTTGATTCAGCTTTGGTAGATTATACATTTCCAGTAATTTGTCCATTTCACCCGGGTTGTCAAATTTCTTGCCATATAGTTGTTTGTAGTAATTTTTTTTACAATACTTTGAATTTCTGTGGTATCAGTTGTGATTTCTCCTTTTTCATTTCTGATTTTGTTTATTTGGGTCTTCTCTTTTTTTCTTGATGAATCTGGTTAACAGCTTGCCCATTTTTATGTTTTCAAAGAACCAGTTCCTGGATTTATTGATCCTTGGAACTGTGCTTTTATTCCCTATGTTATTTAATTCTACTCTGATCTTGATTATTTCCTTCCTTCTACTTGCTCTGGGCTTTGTCTGCTATTGCTCCTCTAGTTCTTGTAACTTTATGGTTAGGTTGTTTGTATGAGCTTCTTCTAACCTTTTTTAGGTAGGGCTGTATGGATATGAACTTCCCTCTGAGGACTGCCTTTGCTGCGTCCCATAGGTTTTGGGCTGTTGTGTATTCATTTTCATTTGTTTCCAGAAACTTTTTGATTTCTTCTTTGATCTCATTGTTAACCCTTTCATTATTTAATAGCATGATATTCAATCTCTATGAATTAGAATGTTTTTTTTTTTTCTTTGAAGTTGGTTTCTAGTTTCAAGCCATTGTGATTTGAGAAGATGCTTGGCATGATTTCAATTATCTTGAATTTGTAGAGGCTGTTTTGTGTCCTACCATGTGGTCTTTCTTTGAGAACGTTCCATGTGCATTTTGAAAGAATGTGTATTTTGCATATTTGGGGTGAAAAGTTTTGTATATATCAGTGAAAGTCAACTCATCTAGAGTGTTGTTCCATGTCACAATATTGTTGTGTTCTTTTGTCTGGAAGACCTGGCCATTGCTGATAATGGGGTATTAAAATACCCTACTAGTGGGATTGACTTTGGGGGGAATGGGTGGGTGGGGAGGGGGACAGAGGGGAGCAAAAAGGGGATAGATGTAATACAACAACAATAAAGTTAAAAAAATTTAAAAAAATAAATAAAATCCCCTATTATTAGTTGTTGTCCATATCCTTCTTTAAACCCTCCAAGATTTTTCTTATATATTTGGGTGCTCCTATGTTGGGTGAATATATGTTTACAAGGCTTATAACTTCCTGATGGATTATTCCTTTAAGTATTATGAAGTATCCTTCTTTGTCTTTTTTTATGGCCTTCATTTTAAAATCTATTTTGTATGAAATAAGTAAACCCCAGCCTTTTTTTTTCATTTCCATTTGCTCAAAATATATATTTTCCTTCCATTCACTTTCAGTCTGTGTAAATCATCTGTCCTAAGGTTGGTCTCTTGTAGACAGTATATGTGTGGGTCATTATTCTTATTCATACAGCTACTCTTTGTCTTTTAATTGGTGCATTTAATCCATTTATGTTGAAAGATTTTATGGACAAGTACTTATTCATTGACATTTCCCCCCTTTGTACCTGTGTTCTGTGTACCTCTCTGTCTCTCTTTGTTTCTTCATCTTTTAAAAGCAGACCCTTTAGCATCTTTTGCAATGCTGGTTTGGTGGAGACATATTCTTTTAGCCTTCTTTTGTCTGGTAAACTCCTTATTTCACTTTCCATTTTGAAGGTGAGCCTTGCTGGGTAGGGTAGTCTTGGTTGCAGGCCTTTGTTTTTCATTACTTGAAATATTTTTTCCATTCCTCTCTGGCTTGTAGTGTTCCTGTTAAGTAATACGCTGGCAAACTTATTGGAGCTCTCTTATGTGTTGGTAGCTGTTTCTCTCACTGCTTTGAGGATTCTCTCCTTGTCTTTGAAATGTGTCACTTTAATTATGATGTGTCTTGGAATGGGTCTGTTTTGGTTAATCTTCACTGGGACACACTGTGCTTTCTGAACTTGAGTGACATTTTTGCTCAGCAAGTTAAGGAAGTTTTCTGTCATTACTTTTTCAAACAGGTTTTATATCCCTTGTTTCTCAACTCCTGGTATCCCTATTATATGGATATTATTGTATTTCATGTTGTCCTGCAGCTTTCTTAACACATTTTCATTCTTCTTAAGTCTTCATTTCATTTTGTTACACTGTCTGGGAATTTTATTTTTAATGTTGTGCTCCAGCTCATTGATCTGATCCTGTGCTTACTATAACCTGCTTTTTATTCCTTCTACTATATTCTTCAATTCAGAAATTGTATTTTTAATTTCCTCCTGGCTCGTATTGATAGTTTTTATGTCATTTTTAATGCCGGTATTATTCTCAGTATTTCTTGTAACTTTTCTGGAGTTCTGTGTAATTTTCCTGTAGTGTTTGTAGTTTTCTTTGAACTTACTGAGATAATTGAGCTTCTCTATCATCATTATTTTGAATTCCATATCTGATAGTTTGCTTGCCTTATTTCATTTAGCAGCCTTTCTAGAGATTCATCCTTTCCTTTTCTACTCATTTTAAAGTGTCTCTTGTTTGCTTTTGCTTTTTATATTGACTTTATTGAGTTCCTGTCTTTTTAGTGTGACATTCTGTTATGTAGAGGTGCACTTTCTTTACTTCTTGGATCCACCTCTGTAGATGTCAGATCATTCCATAGTCTGGACCTAGCCAGCCTGTTGGAGCCAACCAGGGATCCACTGTGTTTGTGTGTGTCCTTCAGTTTTTAATCCAATTAATCTGTGCTCAACTGTCAGATGTATGCACCCCTGGGTGGGACAGATTATTTCAGTTATAATCCAATCAATATGTGATCAGTGGTCACCTTAGGCACTGCTATGTAGGGACAATTAATTCAGTTGTAATTCAATCAGGCTATGATCAGCCACCAGACTCAGGCATTGCTGTGCATGATAGATTGATTCATTTTTAATCCAATCAATCTGTGATCAGCCGCCAGGTTCAGGCACTGTTGGGCAGGATAGACTGATTCTGTTGTAATCCAATCAATGTGTGAGCAACTGTGAGGCTCAGGTACTGCTTAGCAGGACAAATTAGTTCAGTCGTAATCCTACCAGTCTGTAATCAGCAGCCAGGCTCAGGCACCAATTGGTGGAACAGATTGATTCCAATGGGCATGGCTATGACATCCACTCAGGCTGATGCTGGTTGGAATAGTGTAGTCCACCTGCAGTGTGGAGGATGAGTCAGCACTGGATCCCTGTTGGCTTCTCCCCTACCTCTCTCCTCAAAGCCACCACTCCAAATTCTTGTTGAGAGTTTCTAGCCCACTCCTCTCTCCCTTTGCTGGAGACCAGGGTTAGTGTGTGACAATGTATTTTTGTGCATGGTCACTTTAGTAATTCTCTGTCTCTAGATGTCTCAGGTTAGTAAACCCTGTGGATGTTTGATTTTCATGGAAATATGCTGTTTTTTTCTCATTTGTGTTGCTGTCAGTTGGGAAGACCAACTAGGGACTTAAAACCCACCCATCTCAGGTAGAGCCCCTGACTCCATCCCTTCAGCTGCCCTTGGTGGGAGCTTAGCCAGCCCTCTCTCATCTCTGTAATTCCTACCAGTCACATTGTGATGAATTAGCCTCTTCTGTTTGTCCATGTTTATAAGGCTTCTTTCCAGCTGGTGCTCTGTTGGTTATTCTGGGTGATTTTTCCCCAATTAAGTTGTAATTCCAGATTGGTCCTGGGAGGAGATTGTTGAAGCTTCACTTACTCATCCACCATCCTGGAATCTTCAAATATCTGTATTTTAAAATATGATTATTGAAATGATGCTGACATACATACAGTTTGGAGAAATGCTGATTTATTCTAAAATGGAATAGCTGTGGCATAGAAACTCTCCTTCAAAGAATAACCAAAAGAATCTATGAAGAAAAGACACATAAGAAGATACAACAAACCTAAATTATCTTATGGTGGGAAGGCCCCTTATAGTATAAGCTTCCCCTGCTAGGTGAGTTTCCTAGCCAACTGTATCAGTTTATCACCTGGCATTGTTGTAGAGGCTGTATTTGGCTTCAGTGAATTGTTTTAAAGACTCTCAGTGCATTTGTCCATTTCATAATATATGATTTATGAGTGCATTTGCTCAAACATGCTGTGTGTTCAGCAGTTTTTGATGAAAAATGGCATGACCCCTTTGTCTACCCTCCCTATTTACTGGTTTTTGCCCCAAGCAACTTTTGTTTTATTTTTGTTTCCCAGATGATGGAAATCTTCAAAGTGAAATATTTTTGCTAATATGGAAGAAATGAAACAAAAAGTTATAGAAGTAGCATGGCCATAAAGTAGTTCAACCTCTGGTTGAATTGTCAGATATAAAGTCTGACATTTGGCAGAAATGTAAAAGGCATGCCCAGGAATAGTACCATAACACCAAAATCCAGGATAAGTAAGAATGACAGAAGACAATCCACAGATGATCCAGATATTGGCAATAGCAAAAGGGAGAATTACAAAGTAACCACAGTTAATGCATTTAATAAAATATATTTAAAGATATTAGAAGTAAAAACCAAATGGATATTCTATAATTAAGAAGTACAGTATCTTAATTAAAAATACCATACCTCTCTCTGGCTGATGTGACTCAGTAGATTATTGCCAGCCAGCCTGTGAACCCAAAGGTCGCTGGTTCAATTCCCCATTCAGGGCACATAACCAGGTTGCAATCCAGGTCTTCATCCAGGTCCTTAGCTGGAGGCAGGTGAAAGACAACCAACCATACATTGATGTCTCTCTCCTTTTCTTCCTCCCCTTCTGCCCTTCTCTCTGAAAATAATTAATGAAATATTTAAGAAAAAGCACTATAGTTGAAAGATTAGAACAAAGAAGAGGACTGGTGAACTGGAAGGCAGATCAATAGAAACAGTGAGAAAAATATGTAGAAAATGCTGGAAAGAATATTAGACATGTGGAATGGGATATGGTTGTTTGAAATAAATGAGAAAATAACAGCTTACACAGTGATTCAGTAGTACTTTTTTTCCTGATTTGGACTAGTAAATACACTCATACATTCTAATAATCTTCAAAGACATTGGTTACTCATGTGATATACAAGATAACTGACATGTAGAGAGTAAATGTTAAAAATTCTACTTGTTTTATAGTCATTGTATGTTGGGGTGTGAATGCATTAACAAAATGTTTTTCATTCTCACCTGAGGATATTTTTTATTGATTTTAGAGGGAGAGGAAAGTAAGGAAGAGAGAGACATTGATCAGTTGCCTTCAGTACATGCTATGACTGGGGATTGAACACACAACCTAAGTATATGTCCTGACTTGAAATAGAACATGCAACATTTCAGTGTATGGATGATGCTCCAGCCAGCTGAGCCACTCAACAAGGACAACAAAAATGCTTTTTTAAATTAAAAAAGAGATATATGATAAAAATTTTGGAAAACATTGACCTATTCTATATAGCAGTGGTGGACTGGATATTAAATCAGCACAGTAACATTTCCTGATAAATGATTATTTTGTTCTATTATTGCCCAGAATTGTACTTTTTGAAAAAAACATATCTCTGGATACTTTCATTATACTAGGAACTAAGTAATTCATAAAATATCTATTGTATGTAATGTTCATTGGTATATAGGTTCACAGGTAAAATTGTTAAAGAGAGCAGAGTTTGTTAGCTAAGAGCACATTTCCATGTCTTCTGAACCTTCTCCCATATCTAAAGTCCTCCCCAACAAGAGATACTTATTTCCTCACTTTTCTAAGCATTCTCCTCCCTCTATTTTTTTTCCACTGACTTTTGCCCTGCATTTGAAGAACACATTTCAAAGTTATTTTTGACCCATCAAATCAAAACTCATAGTCTCTCAATTTTGGCTTTACAGCTAAATTCAAGTGTTTGCTAGTTAAGGGGAAAACATTTTGACTTACTAACAAAACCTGAACATGAATGGCTCATATTCTAGTTACTACTTGCTTAAAATTTTTATAGAAGTTTGTTAACCCAATGTGGTACAAAGGTAATGAACCATCAAGACAGAATGAGTGTTATTGTACAGGGTGCGGCAAAAGTAGGTTTACAGTTGCAAGTAGGCAAAACAGTTTATTCTTGTATCATTTATTCATTTTTGCATTATTTTCCGTTTGAACAACTGTAAACCTACTTTTGCACAACCCAGTATGTCCCTTTCTCTCATTTATAAATAAGTCTTTGGAAATGTCATTTAATTCTTTGGGTGTCAGATTTTCCCATCCATAAAATGGGAGTTATGATACCTGTGGGACTTTCAGGTAAAATTTTACTATGATCTGAGTTAAAGGACATACCTTGTAATTTAAAGGATTACTGAATAGATAGCAAAATATTTATCTCCCCAGAGGTATTTTTATTAATTTCAAACAGGATGAAATCCAGAGCCATGGAGACATTGCAGGGTTTTTCAAACCTGAGATATTTGTCTTATCTTCCCCACCCATAGATGTTTGTTTTTATCCCAAAGTTTAAAAACCTTGGATTCTCCCCTGTCTTCCAAGGATAATTTGTTTACATTAGGGAGATTAAGTTTTATACCTCTCTTAGGAGAGGAAGGGGGTAATGTGTCTATAAGTTCCCAGATTCGTATTTTCTAGGCCCTCCTCCTTTATCTAGAGGATAACATCCCTTCTTCATCATATTTCATGAGGGAGGGGAAGATATTTGAGGCAAAAGTTAACCACTCCAGCTAGGTGCAACAAGTAAAATATTCTGCCTAGATCCAGAACATAATGGTTAACTTTCAGGTTAATAAAAATATATCAATATTTATCAATATCTGCCTTATCAACTGTAAATTGGAGGGTCAAATGTGATGGTGAATATGGAAGGGTTTCAAAAAGAATTTGATAATCTCAGATCATTTTTGACAATTTCATTTTGCTACTCTCTTTAGTGAAGTGGAAGGATGTTTATCATAATGAAAAAATGTCCACAATTATGTCCTTTCATATTTTAAATTTGCTTATGCTTTCCTCGGTCCATAAAGGTCAAAGTGAGAGGAATTTTGAAGGTTATTATATATTTCTTGTTAATTATAACCTGAAAATTTAAGTGGATATTCCAGCCATGAGGGACAATTTTAGCAAATATTACAGTTGGAATTCATAATATGTTATGTTATGTTATTAACTGTTAAGACTTTTAAAAATAATATTTTTCACCCTAAAAGGGAGAAAAAATTACTTACAAAATTTAACACTGAGCCCTGGCTGGTGTGGCTCAGTGGATTGAGCACCAGCCTGCGAACCCAACTGTCACTGGTTTGATTCCTAGTCAGGGCACATGCCTGGCTTGCAAACCAGGTTTCCAGCCAGGTCCTCAGCTGCAGGCAGGTGAAAGGCAACCACACATTGATGTTTCTCTCCCTTTCTTCCTCCCTCCCTTCCCTTCTCTCTAAACATGATGATTTTTTTTTTTTTAATTTAAAACTGAGATACAAAGCTAACATTGGCAGCCTGGAATGTGCCTTGCTGAAATATTATGTGGAAATAAGTCTAACACATTCAAACACTGAGAAATGTCTTCTCTAAACAGGAACATAATGTTTTTGATTACCTTTTTTTTAGACTTCTAAGACTTTTAATGTTGTTTTAAATATTTACTTAATATATTTACTTTCTATTTAAATTGAAACAGAAAATAATTTATATAGCCTAAAAATTTAATGGTCCAAAAATAATTCACCTCATTAATGAGACAGTAGTCAAGAGAATTTCTTAGCCTATCTGCCCATCCAATAAAAACTATTTTAAAGTTAGTGGGCACTCCAAAGATAGAGCCTTTCTTTCAAGGTAATGACACATACATTTATTTA
This sequence comes from Noctilio leporinus, assembly GCA_004026585.1. Lineage (NCBI taxonomy): Eukaryota > Metazoa > Chordata > Mammalia > Chiroptera > Noctilionidae > Noctilio > Noctilio leporinus. The sequence goes on from PVIW01008509.1 coordinate 49,960, forward strand.
ACAAGGCAGCTTTCGCCAAATGTCAAAGTTTCTGCCTGAAGGCATTTCTATGGATACACCATGGAAAATACAGTTATTTAAATAAAACCTCCATCTCCTTTGGCATTCTTTTTCACAATGTATCTCTAACAAGGGGATTTCAATACCCTAATAGTGCTATGCCTATAGTAAAAGGAAGGCAAAACCTATGCCATTGATTAACTCTTTTTCCAACCTTTAATATTTTCCATTATCCCAATAGATAGACTGGTTCCCTGATGTGTTAAATAAAAAAGTCATTAGCATACTATTTGGCAGGTGCAGCTTAAATAAATATATATGCAGATATGATGTATGTCCAGAAAATATTGGCCACACAAACTGTTTTAATTATATTGACATTGGCTCCATAATTTTAAGACAGACCTAGTATACACATATATTTTTATGTATAATATATACATGTGCAGTTATCAAGTGTCTTGTATCACACTCTTTACTAAGCACTCTATATGCATTAGTTTAATTTTCCTAACAGATTTATATGATAGTTGTTACTACTGTCTCCATTTTATAGATGAGGATGTTAAGACTGAAAGATGTTATTTCTGTCCAAAACTAGTAAGGTAGTAAGTGAGGAGTCAAGGTTTGAATTATGTCTATCTAATTCCAATGTTCAAGTTATGAAAATAGTGTAAAACATACCCAAAAGTATGAAGAAAAATGATTTATATCTTAAGTTTTGGTAGCCAAAGAAGTGTTGCATAAAATAATATGTTGAGCAAGTTCACTGAGATGTACAGGGTGCACACAATACATTGGCAATAACTTTGCATTTCCTTATTTCACATATTTTTATTAATTAAAAAAAAAACTATGTTTCTAAGGTTATGATTTAACATCACTGTTTCCTATATAAAGTATTAAATTCTGAGAGCAACCATCATGTCAAAGGAATACGATGTTAGAGCAACCATAATTTCTGGACTGCATGCAGGGCCAACTGCTAAGAAAATTGCAGATTTAAATAACACCATTTTATGTACACTTTACAATGTGAAGAAGGTATATGATGCTGATCTTGATGTCACCACACCAACAAGGAAAAAGCATAAAGTACACAAGGATCGCACAAGTCCAGATATTGTATACAGAATCCAGGAGATCATCAATAAAAAGTCAATGTGCTCCATAGCAAGAAAACTACAGATGTCAGATGCAATGGTTTACAAGGTTAGTGCTGAAGATATCAGATACAGATCATATGTTCTTAGAGGAGGCCAGTTTATGACACAGCAGACAAAGGAAAGAGGCTTTGAAAAAGCAAAGAAACTGAAGCAACATTGAAAAATCTCCTGCCCCACCCAAAAAAAAAAAAAAACCCTCTGTTTTTCTTCTCCAATGCAAAGAATTTTCAGCAGGACCATTAAATAGTCAACAGGTGGTTCTGTGAGAACCTTCATGAAGTCCCAATGGTCATGAAAATGAAATGTCCTGCTACAGTGATGGTGTTAGTTGTCAGCAATAAAGGAGATATCATGACCCCACATTTTTTTCTGCAAGGTTTGAAGGTGACTGCTGATGTTTATCTTGATGTTTTGAGAGAAGTAGTTGTACCATGGATGAAGCAAGTCTCAAATGGATGTCATTTTATCTTCCAACAAGATGGTGCACCAGCACGTAATGCCAAAAAGTTGCAAGAATTTCTCAGTGTCAATGTTCCTGAATGCTGGTCAAAGAAAATCTGGACACCTAATTCACCAGATGCAAATCCTTTAGACTATTATGTATGTAGCATTTGTGAGAGAGAACAAACAACCTCATTCCAATAAAGGGGCTGTTAAGCTAAAATTGAAAACATGATGTCCACGGATAAAGAAAAGTTAATAAAAGCATGTTCAAAATCTGAAGTCAAATCGAGTCTATTATTGTAGTAAATGGACACTTTTTTAACAATTAAAAAAAATGAAAATGTTCATGTATTTACATATAAAAATAATTTATTTCAAAATATAACACGTTTGTGGTATGTTATTTTACTAAAATTTTGTCAATTATCACATGCACCCTGTATTGTGTTACCCTTTAGTTTTTAATTGAGAGACAGTATTGAGTATTAAGATTTAGCCACATCTAAGTCACTAAATTGTGTGACTTTAGGCAAGTTACATGGGTCCTCCAAGCACAGTTATGAATGTAGTTTTTAAAGTACTTTTCATAAAATTGGTGCTTAATAATTTTGAACCATTTCTGGTAGAATGAAACTTGACAGCTTTCACATCAAAGTATGGATATCAGGTACTTCTGGTCTGGGGGCCTTTCTTGTCATTTCCTTTGGGCAATAAAATATGACAGAAATGATGCCAGTTTTTATCCCAGACCTCAGAAAGTCTTGTACAATTTTACACTCACTTTTAGAATCCTTCCAGACCTGTCTACTAATAATGACAAGCACATAGTCTAGTTACCTTCCTTTGTAATCCCATTGTCAGAGCCAACAGTCGACCAACCCCTTAAAGCAGAACTGCCTGGTTAACTGGCAGCTGTTGGCATATACTAATTTAATACAGCTGTATTCAGAACTGCCTAGCCAATCCCATCTCAAACTACCAATATACAAAATCATGAACTAAATTAATGGTTGCTGATTAAAGTCACTTTTGGTGTGATTTTATCCAGTAAAAATCTACGGATACAGTATTTTTATAGTTCTATTTTTCAAGACACCAAGTCATGCATTTGTGCATCATGGTGCCTCCAGTTAGAGAAGAGAGGGTGCAAAAGATTTATAATGCACATTTTCTGGTCTCAAAGAGCTCACAGTCTTGTAGATAAGACAAAAATGACACATATAGAATAATTATATACAGAAGACAGGATATAATCATATGCTGAGACTCCATATATGAGCCCCTCTGTAGGAACAAATGAGATCATTAAGAAAGCAAACTCCTCGTTTCAGGCTAATCGATTCCTACTTAGTGTAGACAGTTACCATCTTTGTCCCTGTACTTTCATGACAACAATTGAGAGAGTTGAATTTGTGGCAGTTTGTCTGAGAAGTAACTGGTGAGAATGCATGAAAACCATCCTGGTTCTAATTTCAAGCCCTATGCCCCACCTCCTAATTTGGATAACTTTAGACTGGGTTGAAGAAAGGAGTATATGAGTCACACAGATGAGGTGGCAGAGAGAAGAAAGGGGGAGGCAGCCATTTATGTCAGTAGGCATGATGTGGAAGTATGAAATATTTTCATCCCCCCCCCCATAATGACAAGTTGTCAATGGTCACTAATGTGTAAACATTAATGTCAGTAGCAGCCAGATTTGAGAGGCAAATGTAATTAAAAACATGAAATTGGGAGTCAGCCAGATCCAGATTCAAAGTAAGACTCCCATTTACTTACTGTGTGATTTCAAAGATATTAAATAAGCTATCATTAGCATCCTCATTTGTAAAAAGAGGAGAACAAGAACATGTACCTCATAAGTGTGTAGTGAGGATAAAGAAAGGTAAATGTATACACATATATATACATATCATCTAACCCAACACTTAGCATATTGTAGATGTTCACTAAACACTGTAAGCATTTCATGTGCTTACTCTTAATGATGTAGGTTTTCTAAATTAAGATGGAAAAAAGGCTCATTGAAGGAAGGGAAGAGCTATATACAGGATTTGGGACAATTTGTCCCTAGAAAAATGAACTAAAAGTGGTCTCTTCACATACACACACACACACATGCACACACGCACACAGAACTAGCTGGTCTTAATTGTATTTAGTATTGGTAAAGTTTAAAATGCTGTGTTTCCCATCTGTTGCCACTTTTCCATTTTTTACCTGAAGATGATGCACCTTTGTCTCAGGAGTGGTTTTTGTTCTTCAATATTCCCAGTTTGAGTGTCTGAAATGCAAAACATATAAGAATGAAAGAAAATCCACTGTGGCCAATTGTGCATTTAGTATGTGGGCTGTGGAAAGACATATAATTTTTCAAATGGCTCCCCATTATGTAAACAGTGAGTGGTCCTAATAGGCTTCTCTATGACTTTAAACAGCACTGCCACGTTCCCAGTTTCTGTTATCTATGAATAACTGGCCAGGAACAGGATAATGAGTCTCTTGTTCCACATATTCTATCTCTTTTACAAAGAAAACTATGAGAGGCTGCTAAGTTTTGATTATATTATCTTTAATGAATTTGTCAATTTCTTTTGTTCTCATTTGTTTTCTGGAAAATATATATATATTTTTTCTTTTTTATTATTATTCTATTACAGTTGTTTCAATTCCACCCCCCTTTGTCCTCCTCCACCAAGCCTGCCCCCACTCCCACAGTCAATTCCCACACCGTTGTTCATATACATGGGTCATTCATATGTTTTTTTAACTAGTTCCTTCCCCTTCTTTTTGCCATTATCTGACCTTCCCCACTCCCCTCTGGTCACTGTTATTGTGCTCCAAGTTTCCATGCCTCTGGATTACTTTGCTCATTAGTCTATTTTGTTCATTAGATTCTATTTATAAGTGATATCACATGGTTTTTGCCTTTCACTGACTTGATTTCACTAGTTCCACTCACGCTGTTGCAAAAGGTAGAAGTTTCTTCTTTCTTTCTGTTGCATAGTATTCCACTGTGTAAATGTACCACAGTTATTTGATTCACTCATTTAAGGATGGGCAGTGAGGTTTTTTCCTCTACTTGGTTATTGTAAAGAGTGCTCCTATGAACATAGGAATGCATAAGTTCTTTTGAATTGGTATTTTGGGACACTTAGAATACATTCCCAGCAGTGAAATTGCTGGATCAAAAGACAGTTCCATTTTTAATGTTTAGAGAAAATTCCATACTGTTTTCCATAGTTTCTGCATTCCCACAAACAGTGAACTAGGGTTCCCTTTTTCTCTACATTCTTGTCAAGACTTGTTGTCTGTTAATTTATTAACCATAGACATTTTGGTAGGTGTAAGGTGATATCTCATTGTTTTAATTTGCATCTCCCTGATGGCTAGTGATGTTAAGCATCTTTTTATATGTTATAAACCATTTGGTATATCCTCCTTAGTTAAGTGTCTATTCAGGTTCTTTGCCCGTTTTTTCTTTTCTTCTTCTATTACAGTTGGCCCAAGTTTTCCCACATTGCTCTCCACTTTCCTGACTCTCCCGTAGTCAGTCCCCACCCTGTTGTTCTTGCACACAGATCATTTATACTAGTTCCTTGACTAGGTCTTTCCCATTCTTTCCCCCTACCTTCCCCTCCCACCTCCCTTCTAGTGATTGTCAGTCTGCTCCCTGTTTCCATACCCTGGTTCTATTTTTATCTTTGTTTTGCTCATTAGGTTCCTGTATTAGGTGAGATCATATGGTATTTGTCTTTTGTTACCTGGTTTATTGCACTAAGCATAATACTCTCCAGTTCCATCTATGCTGTTGCAAAAAGTAGGAAGTCCTTTCTTTCTGGGGCATAGTATTCTAATGTGTAAATGTACTACAGTTGTTGTTGTTGTTTTAATCCATTCATCAACTGATTGGCACTTAGGCTATTTCCAGCATTTGGCTATTATCAATAGTGCTTCTATGAACATAGGTTCTTTTGAATTGGTATTTCAGGATTCTTTGAGTATAATCAATCCCAACAGTGAGATTGCTGGATTAAAAGGCAGTTACATTTTTAGTTTTTTTGAGGCAACTTCATACTGTTTTCCACAGGAGCTGTAAGAGTCTGCATTCCCCACAACAGTACATTAGGATTCCCTGTTCTCCACATCCTCACCAGCACTTGTTTGTTGATTTGTTAACGGTGGCCATTCTGATAGGTGTGAGGTGTTATCTCATTGTGGTTTTAATTTGTATCTCTCTGATGGCTAGTAATTTTGAGCATCCTTTCACATGCCTATGGGCTCTTTGTATGTCTTCCTCAGAGAAGTGTCTATTTAGGTCCTTTGCCCATTTTTTAATTGGGTTGTTTATTTTCCTGGTGTTGTGTCATGTAAGTTCTTTATATATTTTGAAGATCACACCCTTTTCTGAGGTATCATTGTCTTTACCCTTTTTAAAATTGAATCGTATGCCTCCCTGGTGTATGAGTTCTTCATATATTTTGGAGATTAAATACTTGTCTATGTATCATTGGCAAATATATTCTCGAATATGGCTAGTTACTTTTCCATTATTATGGTGGAATCTTTAGCTATACAGAAGTTTTGTTTTGTTTTGTTTTGTTTTGTAATATTGTGTAAACCCATTTGTTTGATTTTCTTTTATTTCCTTTGCCTTAGGTGATATGTTGGAAAAATGATTGCTGTAATGAATATCTGAAATTTTACTGGTTATAGTTTCCACTAGGATTGTTACAATATCATCACTGATACATAAATCTTTTATCCAATTTGAATTTATTTTAGTGTATGGTGTAATTCGTGGTCTAGTTTTATTTATTTATTTAATGATTGATTAATTTGGCACTTACCAGTTGAATTCTCACTACACCATTTCTTGAAGAGGCTACTTTTACTCCATTGTGTTCTCATGTCCACTTTGTCAAGTATTAATTGTCCATAGAGACATGGATTTATTTCTGTGTTATCTATATTGTCCCATTGGTCTATGTACCTGTTCTTATGCTAAATACTAGGCTGCCTTGATAACCGTAACCTCGTAGTATAGTTTAATATTCTTCTTTCTCACAGTTGCTGAGGCTATTCAGTATCTCTTTGGGTCTAGATAAATTTTGGAGTATTTGTTCTATATCAGTGAAATATGCTACTGGTGTTTTAGGATGGGAAAGAAAGCTTTTCATTAAAAGTGAATTTCTTTATCATTGCATTATTTAAAACTATTTAATAAAGGTTTTGTTGATTGCTTTGGGTAGTATGGGCATTTTAATGATGATAATTCTTCCAATCCATAAACACAGTATATGCTTCAATTTATATGTATATTCCTGAATCTCTTTCTTCAGTGTTCTATACTTTTCTGATAATAGGTCTTTTACTTCCTTGGTTAAATTTATTCCTAGGTACTTTATTTTTCTTGTTGCTATAGTAAAGGAATATTTCCAAGCTATTACTTTGTATTTTCCCCAGGAAAATTAATCACCAATTTTATGATCAAAATAACAGTAGAAAAATATTTAATTTATACATATTTTCTTCTTAATCTACTTTTCCATCTTCTAGTTTATAATTACTATTAAATTTATTTTTTTAATTTTATTGTTGTTGTATTACATCCATCCCCTTTTTGCTCCCATCTGTCCCCCTCCCCACCCACCCATTCCCCCCAAAGTCAATCCCACCTGTTGTCCATGTCCATGGTTCCTTTATACTAGGTTATTGTCTAAGCTGCTGCCCTTTCTTGCCTCTGCCTCCCCCCTTCCCCCAACCCCTTTCCCCCTGACCACTGTAATCATATATTTGGTTCTGTTTTGCTTGTTGTTAGTTTTGTTCATTATTGTCCTGTAATGGATGAGATCATATGATATTTGTCCTTCACTGATGGGTTTATTTCACTAAGCATAATACTCTCCAGTTCCATCCATGTTGTTGCAAAGGGTACAAGTTCCTTCTTTCTTTCTGCTATATAGAATTTCATTGTGTAAATGTACCAAAGTTTTTTGATCCAATCATCTACTGATGGGCACTTAGGCTGTTTCCAGCACCTGGCTATTGTAAATAGTGATGCTATGAACATAGGTGTACATAGTTTCTTATGAATTGGTGTTTCAGGATTCTTTGGGTATAGTCCAAGTAGTGGAATTGCTGGATCAAAAGGCAGTTTCCATTTTCAGTTTTTTAAGGAAACCCCATACTGTTTTCCACAGTGGCTGCACCAGCCTACATTCCCACCAACAGTGTATGAGGGTTCCCTTTGCCCCACATCCTCGCCAACACTTGTTGTCTGTTTATTTGTTGATGATTGCCATTCTGACAGGTGTGAGGTGGTATCTTAATGCAGTTTTAATTTGCATCTCTCTGATGACTAGTGATGTTGAGCATTCTTTCATATGCCTCTGGGTCCTTTGTATATCTTTTTCAGTGAGTTGTCTGTTCAGGTTCTTTGCCCATTTTTTAATTGGGCTGTCTGTCTCCCTGGTGTTGAGTCGCATTTGTTCTTTATATATTTTGGAGATCAGACCCTTGTCTGATGTATCATTGGCAATTATGTTTTCCCATACAGTTGGTTACCTTTGGATTTTGTTCATATTTACTTTAGCTGAACAGAAATTTTTCAATTTGATATATTCCCATTTGATTTCCTTTGCCCTTGGTGAAGTATCAGTAAACATATTTTTGTGTAGGATATCCAAAAGTTTGCTGCCTATATTTTTCTCCAGGACCTTTATGGTGGCACTGCTTATATTTAAATCCTTTATCCACCTTGAGTTTATTCTGGTGTATGGTGTAAGTTGATGGTCTAGTTTTACCTTTTTACATGTTGCTGTCCAGTTCTCCCAACACCATTTGCTGAAGAGACTGTTTTTTACTCCATTTGATGTTACTTCCTCTTTTGTCAAATGTTAGTTGACCTTAGTGTCCTGGGTTAATTTCTGGACTCTCTCTTCTGTTCCATGGATCTATATGTCTGTTCTTATGCAAGTACCAGGCTGTTTTGATGACATTAGCCTTGTAGTATTAGTATTGTGATTCCTCCTACCTTGTTCTTCTTTCTCAAGATTGTGGTGGCTATTTGTGGGCGTTTTTGGATCCATATAAATTTTTGAAGTATTTTTTTCTATTTCTGTGAAGTCTGTCATTGGTATTTTAATTGGGATTGCATTGAATATGTGGATTGCTTTGAGTAGTATGGACATTTTAATGATGTTGATTCTTCCCATCCATTGACCTGGTATATGTTTCCATTTATTTGTGTCTTCCTTGATTTCTTTCTTCATTGTTCTGTAGTTTTCTGAGTACAGGTCTTTTACCTCCTTAGTTAAGTTTATTCCTAGGTACTTTATTTTTCTTGTTGCTATGGGAAATGGCATTTGTTTTTTCAATTCTATTTCTGTTGTTTCATTATTGGTATACAGAAATGCTTTTGATTTCTGGATATTGACTTTATACTCAGGTATTTTGCTAAATTTGCTAATTAGGTTAAGTTTTTGGTGGAGCCCATTGGGTTTTGTATGTACACTATCACATCAGCTGCAAATAATGACAGTTTGACTTCCTCCTTTCCAATTTGGATACCTTTGATCCCTTTTTCTTCTCTGATGGCTATAGCTAGAACTTCCAAGAAAATGTTGAATAGAAGTGGAGAAAGTGGACAGCCTTGTCTCATTCCTGATCTTAGGGGGAAAGCTTTCAGTTTTTTCCATTAAGTATGAGGTTGGCTTCAGGTTTCTCATAGATGGTCTTTATGATGTTGAGGTATGCTCCTTCTATTCCTATTGTGCTAAGGGTTTTTATCATAAATGGTTGCTGTACTTTATCAAATTCTTTTTTAGCATCTATTGATATGATCATATGGATTTTATCTTTCAATTTGTTGATGTGGTGTATTACATTGATTGATTTACAAATGTTGTACCATCCTCACATCCCTGGGATGAAGCCCACTTGATCATGATGTATGATCTTTGTAATATGTTGCTGAATCCAATTGGCCAACATTTTGTTAAAAATTTTAGCATCTATATTCATTAGAGATATTGGCCTGTAGCTTTCTTTCTTAGTTGGATCTCGCCCTGGTTTTGGGATTAGAATACTATTGGCCTCATAGAACGAGTTTGGGAATTTTCCCTCTTCCTGAAATTTTTGGTATAGTTTGAGGAGGATAGGAGTTAGTTCTTATTTAAATGTTTTGTAAAATTCACCTGTGCAGCCATCTGGTCCAGGGCTTTTGTGCTTTGGGAGATTTTGGATGACTTCTTTAATTTCATTAGTTGTTATTGGTCTATTCAGGCTTTCTGCTTCTTCTGGGTTCAGTTTTGGTACATTACACATTTCCAGAAATGTGTCCATTTCATCCAGGTTGTCATATTTTTTGTCATATTGTTGTTCGTAGTAATTTCTTACAATCTTTTGTATTTCTGAAATATCAGTTGTGATTTCTCCTCTTTCACTTCTGATTCTGTTTATTTGGGTACTCTGTCTCTTTTTCCTGATGAGTCGGGATAAGGGCTGGTCAATTTTGTTTATTTTTTCAAAGAACCAGCTCCTGAACCTGTTGATTCTTCGAATTGTAGTTTGAATCTCTGAGTTATTTAGTTCTGCTCTGATCTTGATGATTTCCTTCCTTATAGTTGCTCTGGGCTTTGTCTGTTGTTGCTCCTCTAGTTCTTGTAGCTTTGTGGTTAGGTCGTTTTTATAAACCTGTTGTAACCTTTTTTGGAAGGCCTGTGTTGCTGTAAATTTCCCCCTGAGAACTGCCTTTGCTGTATCCCATAGGTTTTGCGCTGTTGTGTGTTCATTGTCATTTGTTTCCAGGAACTTTTTGATTTCATCTTTGATCTCATTGTTGACCCCTTCATTGCTTAAAAGCATGTTATTCAGTCTCCATGAGTTAGAGAATTTTTGGGTTTTTCCCTTGTATTTGGTTTCTAGTTTCAAGCCATTGTGATCTGAGAAGATACTTTGTATGATTTCCATTTTCCTGTATTTGTGGAGGCTTGTCTTGTGACATACCATGTGGTCTATCTTGGAGAATGATCCATGTGCATTTGAAAAGAATGTGTATTTTGCTTCTTTGGGGTAAAAGACTCTGTATACATCAGTTAGGTCCATTTCC